>VDFB02089193.1:0-48678 GCA_007258455.2 Sequoia sempervirens | reverse complement strand
CTTCCTTGAGCTCTATGACATGCTTCGAACCCCGTTCAGGAGGTGGTCCAGGAGGTAAATCAGCAAATACCTTACTCTTCTTTGTGAGTAAAGACTGAATATCAGGAGGATAGTCTCTCTTAGTTTCAACCGGACTAGCAGGAAGAATCATACATTTTGCAACCCACTCAGCTTGATCATGATGAATCAGCCTTTCCATTCTCTTGAATGACACAATTCGAGGACCCCCATTGGACATTCCTCTTAGTACTACCCTCTTCCCATCGGATTGAAACTTGAGCTCCATGGTTTGCAGATTTAAGGAGATCTCTCCAAGTGAACGCAGCCATTGAATGCCTAGAATGACATTCGTATCTCCAATGTTGACTACATAGAAGTCGTCCTTGACTTCATAGTTTCCCAATTGCATAGTCATGTTTGAGATCTTCTTGGTGCATGAGATGTGAAACCCATCAGCAACCATAACCTTGAAGCCTTCAAACTCTTCTGTTTGCAGCCCCTTCTTTGCCACCACAACTTCATCAATGAAGTTATGCGTTGCTCCGGTGTCAATCAAAGCAACTATTCGCTGCCCCTTTATCATCCCTCGAACTTTGAAGGATTCATTCTTTTGAAAGCTCGAAAGTTGAGCCAAGGTACCTCCACTTCCCTTTTCATCTTCAGACTCTTCTGGAGCTCTTTCCACTTCACTATCATCAAAATCAGATTGCTGGTCTGAAAAATCAGAATTACTTTCTCCAGCTGAATAGTATTCAATTTGATGAAATTTGACTCCCTTTGGGCAAACATGATCTTGGGACCATTTTTCTCTACACCGGAAACATAACCCCTTTCTTTTGAGTTCGTTAAGTGTCTCTGGATCCAATCTTGTGACATGAGGTTTATGTTGTTTGAACTCCTTATGATGAGGTCTTTGATGAGGTCTTTTTCCTTTATCCCCTTTGTGAAATGATGGCTTGGATTGGAACTTTGCTTTAGGAGCAGCCCACTCCATGTTTCTTGCTTTCTTCATTGCCTCCTTAGGGAGGGTGGATCAAAAGCTTTAATCCAACCCTTGAGTGGCTCCAACAATCCTTCACTGAATAGGATCACCAAACGCCTCTCAGTGATTCCCGTGACCATGACTGAAAGTCTTTGAAACTCAGCTATGTAGGCATCAACTGTGCCATATTGCCTAAGCTGTGCCAATTCTCTGAAATGCACTTCAGGATCTTTTTTCTCAAATCTCTCTATGAGCCTATTGGTGAACTCATCATAGGTAGTGATAGACCCATGACCTAAAGTGACTAGGCCATGGTACCACCACTCGTGCGCCACCCCATCTAGGTGTAGCATAGCGAACTTAATTGCCTCTTCTTCTGCCATGGGTCTAAGAGCTAGATAGTTGTCTAACTTCTGTATCCAAGCTCTGGCTGAACTGTTGTCACTCCCATCAAAGTGTGGAAGCATAACCTTGTTGATTGCTTGATGCAAATCCCCTTGCACTGCTGACCTCCTTTGTTCATAATGTCTTCCTTGTCCTTTATTCTTCCTTTTATGATCCATGAAATCGTTGTAAGACATATCTATCTTAATTTCATCAGGGAGAGAATCATACTCAGCACGGCCGAGTCTCAACTGTTCCACAAATGATGAATTTTCTTCTAGCTCAGGTTGAGGGTTTACTGGGGCCAAGAAGGTGGGTTTGAATGGCCTGGAGGAAATGTATGTGCTGTTTGAAGCAGGCTGAGTAGCCTGTCCATTATGCTGGTTGGTGGCACTGTGTTCTCCCCTATGTCCTGGATTGTTCTGTGGAATTGGGTTCTGACCCACTTTCCCCATCATGAAAGATACCATATCCATTAAGGCATCCATCTTCCTCTCGAACCTCTTTCCCGGACTTATCGACCTTTCTCTTCCTTTCCCGCTATCATCTCTGTTACCACCCGATGTCCTCTTATTATCCCCCATTTCTGTTTCCTGAGAAGACTCCCAATGAGCCCTCAAAACTTTTGATGTTGTCTGACCTTCAGGAGCTTGATGCCACTGAAACTGATTTGCAGCCATCTTGTCTTCCCTTGCTAAGTATCTCTTTTCTTTGTCACTCATAGACGGTTTGTTTCACAGGATGGCAGGATGCGTGGCTCTAATACCACTGAAATATACCGAGCCAATTTTTTTTAATTTTTCAATTACAAAGAGTAGAGCAATACACAATCGTTAGGGGTTAGCACTTAAACCAAACGATGCGGAATTCAACTCTAACCAAGAATGTACACCAGGATCCCGAATTGGGCAAGGTGTGAACATATGGTCAAAGGATCTCAATGCAATGCTGATAAAGAACTCTAACCAAAAATGCGCCGGATGACGACGAGCATATGGTCAGAGGGTCTGAAAGAAATGTTGATACAAAGAACTCTAACCAAGAATGCGCCGGATGACGACGAGCATATGGTCAGAGGGTCTTAATACAATGCGAATACAAAGAACTCTAACCAAGAATGCGCCGGATGAAGACGAGCATATGGTCAGAGGATCCCTACCAACTATTAAGCAGAAGTAACGCGACGTCAAGAATGTGCTTTCCAACCCGAGATGGAATTGGAGCTACCATATGACGGAGATGCTAAGTATTACAATGCAATTAAGGAAAATAAGTGAGAATGCTGACAGTACTACTGTTCAGCTTACAACATGATAGAGAAAGTCTTGCTACGAACATGAATCAAGAGTTAAATAGTGCTGCAACAATATATTGAATCTCCTTTACTGAATAAGGAAGCTTAGATCAAAAACTCCACTCTAGAGACCAACTTGACAATCTGATTTTTGACAGTCCTGTTTTTCAAATGCATATACAGCAGCCCTAAAACTCACTATTTTGCTCACAACTCCCTCCAAACTCACTCAAAATCCCTGAGACAAAATGCATAATGATCCTAGGAAGATGGCGCCCAAGATTGAATCACAAAAACTAACCAAAGATCCCATATTATTTATGCACGGATTTCAAGGCAATCCCCAAATGGTATGGCCCTCAAGGAAGGGCGATTTGCTTTTAAAAATTCAAGACTTCATCAAAAAATCTGCAAATTAGAGGAAAGGGTCGCCCCTCATAGACAAAGAGATAAATGCAATACCCAGAATGATTCTTTTTGTATTTTTTGACTTATGAATAAAAACAACAATCAGCTATAAGGAAGAGACAATTCCAAAATTTCACTAATATGCATAAAACTGAACTACAAAGCCACACAACTACTACAATGCAGAAATCTCACTACAAATCACTCAAACTACAACTACCTCATCACTAGTCGCTATCTCTCAAGCAAGAAGCAATGCCAAGCTAGGAGGCATACATTCCTCGAAGCAGTCCCAATACCATTCCGGCAACATAACATTCCTGTAGGCAAAAAGATGCCCAAATGAAGACCTAAGACGTCTTTTTATAATTTGTGAAGACCCTGCCAGAAGCTTCTAGAAACCCTAATTCTTTTCCCTCCAAGAAAAGGCGTCACTTTCTTCAAGGCTTCATTTTTGACTTTAATGAAATTCATCTCTTCAATATAGGCGTCCAACTTAAAGCTTCAATTTGACCTTAATAATTATAAAATTACCTCAATGAGGTGCCACCCCTTAAAGACCACCTTTTAATACAACATTAAGTTATGAGATTAGGCCAAGGGGGTATTATAACATTAAAATATAACATTATTTAAATGAAATGAACTTATCTCTCCGAAAATGCATGCCAAGGCCAAAATTGAACCACCCAACTGAGTCGACTGAAGAGGAAAGCCAGCTGTGCCGAGAACGACAGGACCACTGCCAGAAATAGAATTTACCTATGTTCCACGGCCTTTTGGGGACGGGGACGGGGGGACGGCTGGGGACGCGTTTCCGGGACGTATCCTAGGGGCCCATTTTTAGGGGACGGTAGGGGACGGCGACATACAAAATACATATATATATATGATTTTTTCAAAATTTATTAATATATTATAGATAGAGAGAGGGAAAGAGAGAGATATATGTCAATAAATTAATAATTGCTAACAACAATATCAATATATAAATAAATCGCGAGAGTAGTAGCATAACAACATAATAAATGTCATTAAAGCATTATAAAATTTATCATAGCAATAACAAACATCAATAAAACCATGGTCTATCAATATCAATAAATCACGAGAGTGGTAGGAAATGGAACTAAGTAAGTGCAGCTCCCAGCTCCTCAAGGCATCCCAAACACAAACAAAATGCAGCTTGAGTGAAGAAAAAAACACAGTCAAGTAGAGCCCAGCCACAACTTTACTCTAGGCGTTAGAAACAAAAACTTGAAGAAATTTGTTTCATGCCTCTTTAAAATGCAAAAACATCTCTGTTAAATGCCCAAACGTAGGAGCAAAATGCCAAAAAAATGTTTAGACTGAGCTGAGGCTGAGATTTTCCCGTGCTTTACTGTGTGAAGTCGTCGCTCCTGCCGTCGCTTGCCGTGAGAGCCAAATAATATCATTGAATCTTATGAAACTTTATTAAGTTTCATTTAAATTTTGGTTTTTAGACTTTACACAAACGCATTATGTTGTTGTGGGCCCACAAAACATTTAATAGCAATATAAAATGTTTTAAAAAACAAAATTTTATGTTCTTTAATTTTCTGGAGCTCCATATACACAGGGGACGGGGGACCGTTCCCAGACAAGAGGAAACGTTCCCCGCCGTTTCCTATGAATTTTCCTGATTCGGGGACGGCCGGGGACTGTCCCCGATGCGTCCCCCCGTCCCCAGGACAGATGGGGACGGGTACAGGGGGTTTTGGGGCAGGGGACGCGTCCCCGTGTAACAGGAATTTACTAAAAATAGTAAATTCCTGAAGGTGCTCGGAATGCCAAGAAATACACACCACTGCAAAGCTCTCTGAAAACCCAGAAAGAATCCGTCATTCAATCATCAATTCACGAGTAATAGCAACCTCCAAAACACGAAACCCTAATTTCACCTTCCGAGTAGCCTACGGGTCTCCGGAATAGGCCAACGGTCAACTGAAAAGATCATGCTCAAGAAGGGGACATTACATACTTCACAATGCTTAGCTTCTCCTTCTCTTTGGATGCACCCTTGCCATTTTTTGACATGTCCTCGTTGTAGGGATGTTTCAAGGATGCAAGGATGCCTTTGAAACATCCTGCCACCATCCTCGAGCAATTTTTGTTTTGGACCTAACGTTCTAGAAACATGGAGGCTTTGCAGGGATGACTGGTTGTCCTTGAGATGGTTGGGGACATCAGCAATCTTCTTGAGGACGACCAGCTGTCCCATTGATGTTACACTCAATTTTTTTTAAAGAAGGGCCAAAATGAATTAGAAACTATTTTATTGTTTTCTTTTATGGGCGTCCACATCACTCTCAGCCCTAAATGAGAGATCTCAGTCTGCAAAATAACAGATTTCAAGCTCCTTTATGGTGTATGACAGTTACATGTTGTTAGGTTGACTTTGCAAGATTTGAAATCGCTTTTCAGTCATATTAGTTGGAAAAATTGCAAGGTTTTGAAGGTAAAATCAGGAAAAAAACTACCTAGAATTTCAAGCTTCATTTGTACCTCTCAAGGTGGTGTTTGAGTCCCAAGATGGGGGTTTTCTATCACTGAAAACAACAGTTTTTAGTTGTTTTTGCAGTGACAAAATTGCAGGTTTACAACATATAATGGTAAATATTTTTAGTGTTAGGACGATGGATCTTCATATTCTCATATGCACATTTTGAGCTCCCTTTTAATACTCTCAACACATGACAATCAACTGATTTTTGTTAGCATAAGGCAGCATTTTTTGGTGCTAGAACAGTTAAGATTTTAGTGGAAGAACATAAGTTTTAACTTTTCAGTCATTAAAGGGTGCTAGTTTGGTCCTAAAAGAACAAGTTTTCTATTAGATTTTAAGGGCAACAAATTTTCAAAGTGTAAAATCAGTGAAGCACTGAAGAGACACACCTTTCTTTTCAAACCTTAGATCAAGGATACTGTAATGTCCCCATTTTTTGGTCATTCCAACATCTTTGGAAGCTCTAGCTTTCTTGGAGAGTGTCAGTCTTTTTGAAATTGAGTTCAGATAGTGGCGTTGTGTTCAGGGGATCAATTTGAGTTCATTGATTCTTTCCAAGGGCAATTTCAACATTTCAAGTGCATTCCAAACTTCTTGGAGGAATATTCGATTTTTGTGAAGTATCAATTTTAATTAAGTTGAATCTCTAGTGAGCTTCAAAGTATGTTGGCGTAATTAGAATTTACTTTGGGATATTTTATTATTTTCTGCAATTTTGGGTGGATGTGTGGGAAAATAATTAAAATATTAAATAATTAATATTTAAGTTGTTAGAAGTCAAAAGGTGAATTTAAAGACAGTTTATACTAATTATTTATACAAGTGATTTTTAAAGTCACTTTAAGGCTCAAAAGAAAATAATAAAATAAAGTTAATTTTATGGAGTTGAAGGATTATTATTAAAAGGTGATTTTAAATAATAATTTTTGGAAAGTTCCAAAATTGCTTATAAAAGGGAAATTGGAGGAGAAGGGGATTCCGAACATTTCATTTAACTTTTTTCTTTGTGGTGTTAACATTGTTTCTCTCTTCCACCTTAGATGAAGCCCCAAGGTAAAATTGGTTTCGGTGGTGAAAAATCTTTCCTAGCCAATATGACATGATTCATTCAGAGTCATTGTTTGTGCTAAATGCATGAAGTGTATTGTGGTGGATTCATTCAAAGTTCACATTTGGATAGAATATTTGCAGGCTCAGAGCATGGAGCAAATTGATTATCCAAAATTCAAGAGCTTCAGAGTTCTTTGTGCTGTGTGTGCAGTGAAAGATACATATTTAATTATTATATTTTATTTGAACTGGTTTGTCACCAGCCGTACCTTTTTGGCGGCCCAAAGAGAGAATCACAGCCTTAAAAGGGTTGCCGTACAGTTCTGAGGAGGCCATACCAAGGGAAGGAGTGATCGTACAGCCAAGGCAAGTGTTAGATATTATTTTGTTTGCTGATTGGATTGCAAGTAATTCCATAATAGAGGTCAGCATTCTGGATGAATAAATATTTTAATTTTGTGGTGTCTCTAGAAATTTTCTGGAATATAAAACCTGCAACAACATTATATGTATTGATTAAATAATTTTCTGGAACATATTAATACTAGTAAATTTAATGGAAAAATTGTTATTGAGTCTTGAGCATTGAGGGAATTAACTATGAATTGATGCCATAATATATTTTCCAAAGATACTGGCATTCTATTCTCAAATTCATTTGCATACAAACTGTTTGACGAAATATCCATGTGAAATCTATGCACAATGCTATGATTTTATGATGAAATTGTGATTTAAAATTCTAGTAGCAGCAGTGTTCAATGTTGGTACTCAAGAATTCCTCATATTGGATTTAATGCAAAGTGTTTGACGAAATGTCAGTAAGGTAAAAATCAGAAATATTGCTGATGTGTGCAAAATTTTGGGTACGGTATTTAGATACTAATTTAGGATGTGTCGATGTTCAAGAAATAGAGTTGGAAGCACACTCTCGGAAAGGGAATAAGCTAGTGAGAAGACTTTGGTACAATGATTTTATTGAGGCAGCCCCCTTTCCAATCTTAATAAAAAGTCAGAAACTTCTTGTTGCTTGTTCAACCACAAGTTCCAAGCGCTCGTAATTTGGGATCTTACTAAAAGATGATAAATTCTTTATTGAATGAGGAACATAGAGGACATTGTGGAACACAAACTTCTTGCTCATTCAATCCAATCTTGATATTTCCACTGCCCTACACAATGTGTGATCTGCCATCCAAGTATTACTGAACATATTGGGCTCAAGTCGTCAATAAAATTCACAAATCATTCATGTCAGCTAGTCATATAGTTACTAGTACCTAAATCAAAGAACTCAATATCCCTTCCTAATTGAAACATTGGCAAACTTTAAGGCACACTTATCTTCATCAAACAAATTAGTTTGCCCCTCTTTCCTTTTATAAATTTCTTCTTTAATTAGGCCAAAAATTTTCTCTACTATTTCTTTGTAATATTTTTCTTTAAATCAAAAATAATAACCAATAGTTGACTTAAAGGTGTTATTAGTTGCAATGTCTGAAGCATTCAAAAAAATAAATAAATAAAAATTGTTGAATTATTATCTTCATTATTTAGTTTTGGTTGATGGTTGCTAGTTCCTTCTTAATGTCTTTAAACTTCAACAAATGCTATTGAAGAGTTGCCTCTTCCCACATCTTGAGTGGAAACACAAATTCCTAACATGCTCTTGTAATATAATTATCAGTTTCTTCCATATCTCTGCAACATATGTCAAAGGTAATACTTTAGCCAACATTTCATTAGAACTAGATATATTGAACAACATTAAAGCTCTCATATTCTTTTTAATTGTTTTATCTTGATTTAATGCAGCCTCTTCTGCATCATTTTTAGGCAAATTTGTATTAATGATCCCATCCAATACCCCATACACATATATGTTGATCAGTCTATTTTTCCATATGTTATAATTTTGACAATTAATCCTTTGGGAGTTCCACACTATAAGATTAATCAAATTTGTAATCAGCATAGTCAGAATAACCATCAAACACCACCGCCAACCAGGATACAAAATACCATACTTTTCTGTTGAAAACATCTATTTCAAAACATCCAAATCTGTTTTTGTGAAAATTGAGTTCACCTATTTATCCGGAGGTTTATTTCTGTTTCGTTTAGCCAGATATTTCCAAAATTAACTCAAAATTCTTGCCAATGACCCCAAAAGTTGAAAATGGCAAAAATAAATCTATGTACCATATTTGCAGAAATCTTTAGAAAATTGTGACTTATTCCAATTGATTGCTGCTCAGCCCTGGTGCTAAGTTTTTTGTCAAAAAGATTGTGGTTTTTTGCAATTAATCGATCAAACCAATTTTTGAGACTTTTTGACCAAAAAATATGATTTAGTCTAAAAAAACATGTGGTTACTTCATAAAGAAATTGGTCTCTTTCTAATTAAGGGTAAAGAAGGGGTTTCTGAAAGGGCACCAACCCTTCTACAAAGATCAGAACAAACACGACAATGAAGCCCAGCAAGAACAGACCAAACAGCAACAAAAATTAGACAACAATAAAGTTGGAACACAAAAGCAAACTAACAGCACTTCACAAGATGGAACAGACCAGCGGACACAGGGAAAACTCCCAACAACAAAAGATTGAACAACCCAAGGCAGCATGAAGTCAAAGTGCTTTAGGGAGCTCTAGGCGTTAACAACATCCCTACCCACCAACTTGTTGATGCAAATCTCCTTGGCAGAACTCCCATTATTTAAAGACAAACTTGGATCAGAAGGATATAAGGGGCATTAGGTGAGCTTTTCCTTAGACCCCAACATCCTAACCAAGCTAGGACCAACCTTAACTGTCTCATTACATACCTCCTCCAAACAACTAACCTTGTGGTGATGTTTTCCCTCAGAAGGTGGGTTCTAGATTTCTTTTGAATGAGCCCTACACAAAGAGGGGGAAATCTCCTCGCCACTTCACACCATGGGCACCCCAACAACTATCTGAGGCCGAGAAGACAGAGACTGAACTTTTATCCTCCATAAATTTTGCTTCCTTTGATTAATCATACAACTCGTAGCTACATGTCTTGCTTTGTTGCATTTTAGGCACACTATTGGGGATTCTTTATAAACAAACTTTTGCACCCATTCTCCCAGCTTAAAAGATGAAGTGATTGAAGAAGGAAGCACCTAATCAACATCCACATTTAACATAAAATCTTGCAAAACAATGGACACTTTCTTGATTTGGTCACCAAATTGAGAGCAGTGAGCTGCCCAAGTGAGTTAGATGTGTGACCTCCAACACCTCCTCTCAATATTCCAAAGGTAACACAAGAAGATTGACCAAATAGGGACCTGCTTAAACAATTCCTTCTCAGGATAAAAGCCTGGACACCTTTTTTTGATGAATAAGCCAGCTCTATCAAGGAAGCAAGGCCCATCCACGAGAGTCCAAGCCCATTTCTGGGTCTTTTTTTCTTTTCATTTCTGCAGCTATTTTCCCCATTTTTTTTGTAACACTAATCCTAACCCTATTTTTCCAAATTATATCTCAATTAATTGAAAAAATCTTCATCTTCTGGTTTACTGAGTTATTCCTAAGAATATTTCGCTACTATGGTCTATTGTTATACAATTCTGTTCACTTCCACAAAAAAATCATCTTCAAGAACCATGCCAATAATACAATACTCAAAAACACAAAACTCTGCCTCAAAACCCCATGAATATGCCTTGGTATTTGAGTTAGTTTTTGTTTTATCAGAATTATTTAATCCTCTCAGGGCTTCATCTAGGGTTGCTTTTTGCTTTTTCTTTAATAAGGATTCATTATTCATCATTGTTATAATCCAATCCAATCCCTTAATCCATTATTGAGAAGCCTATTCAGTTGCTTTTTTGGATCAATTCAATTCTCAAGATTCCATAGCAAATCAGTTATTTTTATTTCTCTATGTGATAGTTGTTTTGGTTGTAGGTGACCCCTAGGAGTTGTGGGGTTCAACAATCAACTCCAACATATAATTCATCCCATATGCCTCTCCTTTGTGCTAAACCTTCACACACCTACAATTGTTATACCATAAGCTAAAGGAACTGAAAATTGAAGAAAAACCCAAAATATGGAGAGAGAAAGGCTTCTTATGCTATTTTTCATTCAATGAGAAAATGAAATGTGTGAATATATAAAGTTAGAGATTAACTAATTTTTAACTAACCTTTTGTAATGTCCCCTTTTTCGGCATGATCATGTTTGATGGTGGTTAGCCTATTACTCAGACTCTCGTAGGCTAACAGGTTGGGTTAGAGGGTCAGTGGCCTTATTTGGTGGGTTTTGTCGTTTCTGTCCTTGGAGTTCAGTGATTGGCTCACATCATGCCTTGGCAGTTCAGGATTTGACAGCTTCTGACGGCACGTCAATACATTGAGTTATGAGTGAGATATTAATATTACAGTGTATTAAAGTGTTTTACTTTATTTTACGGAATATTATAAAGTCAACTTGATTTTATAATAAAGTAATCACTTAAATTTATTTAAGTGAAATATAAAACACTTTATCAAAAGGGGCGCCATTTATTTATTCACTTGACTATTGAAAAGTAATAAAAATACATTTAAATGTATTTTAATGAGAAAGTGGCGTCATTTCCTTGGGATGCGTGCCTTTTGGCTTTATATGCATGTTGGCGTAACAACTAGCACCTCTGGAGTAAGAGTTGGTACGGACAGCTATGCACACTACGCAATGAGTGCTCTTCAAATTAGGAGGGGAAGCTCCCTCGTTGTGCTTGATAAAAGTACTTGCAAATGGAAATAAACTAAACTATATCCCGCCTTTTGTTCTCAAAATCAGAGGTACAAGGCTTCTCGAACTATATACGCTGTAGCCGAGAATTTTCTTTGGTTTCAAGTAGGATTCACTAACTACAACTAAACTTAATTACTTAAATTCTATCCAGTTTCCTCAAGAAAACAGAGCATGAGGAAACGGAGCAAGGTTTTGACTATCAGACGATAAACGAGTATAGATTCTCAATTTGAAGGCAAGGTGGCACATCTATCAGCTCAATCTAAACAAGTTTATTGGTAACATCACACGATAAACTTAATACGGATTCTCTACTTGAAGGCAAGGTGGCACAACTATTATCTCAATCCGAATAAGTTTATTGTTCACAACAACACACCATAAACAAGTGCAGATTCTCTACTTGAAGGCAAGGTGGGCACAACTATCATCTCAATCTGAACAAGTTTATTGAACATAAAACAGATTTATCTAAACTATGGAAAGAATTTACCATTATAATTGCATGAAACCCTATGTGGCATAACAATTCATTATAACAGCAAAGAGGCATGAACAAATACCAAAAGAGCAATATTGAGGGCAAGGTAGGCACAGCATATATTTCTCTCTCAAGCAAAATTTAATTACAAATGAGCAAAAGCTCTTATTTATATACATCAAGGTGTAGGGAACCCTAAAATCACCTTGAGTCAACTACAGTCTTGCAATGCATGCAAGATTTATTACTAAGCCCTAATAAAGCAAACTATACAGTTAACTGGAAAGCTACCATCAGTTAACCGAAACATCTAATCTAAAAATGGACAATTGTGCAAGCATGCACGCCCTTATTGAAAGCGAGTTAAATGGAAGACTACCATCAGTTAACGTAAAACCCTAAATGAAACTCCAAGTGTGTAAAGCTAATCTCAGGATAGATATGCATGAGACAAGACAGCGAGTTAACTTGAGAAAGCAATGCCAAGTTTAACTCTTGTGTGTAATGTCTATCCTGAGAGGTGGGAACTGAAGTTTACTGTCCGTGATCTCAAGCAACCAATCCCTCAACGAGATTGTTAACTGCATCACTATTTGGAGCTATGAGACTTTGTCGAAGAATGCTATGTCGGTGCAGCATATCCTCACCAGTTGTGCTCTGAGACTGAAGTTCACCTCTGCTCCTTGTTGCCTCATTGAACAATGCTGACATGACTGTAAGCTGAGTAACCTTACAGCCAACGGTCTCCCCACTGAAAATGGTATGAGTGCCTGGAGCTCTGACGTAACATCGTAAGCTCAACGTAGGGCAATTCACCTCGACCGAGACATCGGCATCTGTGAAGCTTAGATAATTAGAGTCCCTACAAACCGAGTGCACTAGTGACGCGGGTTTCTACCGCCAAACAACTCGACTTCAAAAGCAGTCTTCATCTTGCCTCAAAACCAATTGTGTTTTCCAAGAGTAGATAGCTTCTCTATCTTCTACATTTGTGACTGATTCATACTCCACACTTAGGTGAGCAATCATAATCTCATCTCGGGTTTATTAATCTCCATCTCGCTTCCCTCATTCAGCACTAAGATGGAGCTCTCGCATTGTAATTTTTAACCGATATAACTCTGCGGAGCATAGCATCGCCTTCTAGCAACAACTCTCCCATTCATCCAAACGCTATGTATGCAACTAAATGATTGTTGGCTTTGCTCGAGGCTCGCCATCGCTGGAGTGTTAATGGTATCCGGTTCATGCACAAGGCTAGGAAATATACCGACGGTCAGTTTCGATTTCAAACTTTGAGGGCTGCCTTTATCTTCCTCGGGCCCTTTTAGTATCTCCTATCCTCGGCAATCGCTCAGAGTAACTTTAGGGAGATCAACCTCGAAATCGCGTAGGCCAATTCGCTGGACTGTGGATAACCTCAACCTCGGTGATTCCAACTCGCCAAGTTTCTCCTATGGAGGTGCCGCTAGCCTCGGCCTAATAACTTTCATGTGTCAATGTTCCTCTCTACGTGGACTTCATGTTCTTGACTTTGTCCGCGATCCTAGTAAATCCCATCAAAATCCTAATGATTAAGAACATAGATGGTTGCCTCTCTTCCTTCTTGCAATGAAGCCTTCATCCAAGATTGGTCTCTGCTAATGCTACTAGAAGGGTCTATACTAGCAACAGGAGGTTGCAACGAAAGTGAATGTGTAGAGGACCCACTACGAGGTGGAGAGTCTAAATCCAATTCAATGAGAATTGGGGTTGGTAACTGCTCTGAAACTGGTGTAAGAACTCTGAGGTCAACTTCGTGCATTGGCGACTAACTCACCTTTGATCGGCTCCGCGGACCGGGTCATTCGTTAGGCCCTGGATAAAGGCTAAGTGTTTCTTGCCCTTGGAATTGTTTGGCCAATCTTCGAGGATTACTCTTCTTTGTTTGGTTTTGATTTAAGAAGGTGGTGAAAGGAAGGATTCACCACTATTGGTGGCCTCGCCCGGGCACACTTACCCTCCTTGTCTTCTTGCTGTCGATGCATACCGCTCAATAACTCTACTTGACTCTCTTGATCGCTATGCGATTCTCGATGCACTAATCAATCACCGGGCCGCAATGTAATGTATCAACTCCGTCAAAAGCCGAGGGAAGAACCTCTCCCTCATCACCTGATAAACCTCCCACATCTTCTGACAAGAAAACAAAAATCTGTGAGAGAGAGAAGCGGTCGTAACTACGTCTGCGAACCTCGAAGTCATCTGCGCAATTTGCCCAGTAATCCTCCATAGAAGGCTCATGATATATACCTCCAACAAGGCGAGTTGTATAATGACCTGAAAGATCATAGGCATGTGCTTCAACAAGATACTTAAGATGATATTTCTCAAGCTCTTGTCGTGCAATCTTGGCATCAATTGCCGACTTGCACCAATACATTCCAAACTAGAAAGGAAAATTGATAGATGGTCTGTGCCTGCGGCGTAAAAGACGATGAACATCATGCATCCTGGTCTTCTGAACTCTAAGATTGTCTTTATCCTGATAACATGGAAGCATAGTTGATTTCAACTGTGATACTGATGTAGGTGTAGCTGCTCTGAACTGACAGTTCAATCACGATCAATCCATCGCTGCCCTAGTAACTGTGATAATTTAACGTAACCTTCGCATTCAAATTTCTTCATCAGATAAGTTTAAAGCCTGTGGAACACGCTTTGAAAGTCGACGCTCAATTCGTGAACAACATCATAATACCACCGGATAGACTCTTCTCAGACACCGAGAATACCACCTGCATTTAGTCGTCGACTGACCCTCGATGTTTATCAAGTACACGAGATACTCTAACACATGTGAAACCTTTAAAGTGGCAACTAGGAAACCGGGTGATCCGCTTCATGGAGAATATCGCTAATAGCGATGCCTACCATAACGCCGAAAAATGATGCACCAATAATGTAATACATCCAAGGCTAAAAAACATTTTGCATGTGCTTGACCCCGAGATTAATTTTATTCAGAGGTGGATTTAGGGAATCATATCACCAGATTCACCACGACCCACATTGTTTTATAACTGTTTTCATTGCTTTAACCATCTTCATCTTCCTCATTAATTTTTGTCCACATTAGCATCAAATGTCAGCTTCACACCGCTCCATGGAAATGTCTCGCATCAAGAGGGTGTTGAGGAACGCCAAAACTCCTTCTAATGTCTAGAGGTATTGAGACTGCAAATGACTCATTTTATCAACCCATTAATTATCTCAATTTGTGCAGAAATGCTTAATACAGCCATCACTTAATTCAACACAATGAACGGAGGTATGTGTCAGAGTAAACCGACCGCTTCAATATTTTGACAATTGGTCTGATCTAACAGGATCTAGAACCGCTTTCCTCGTAATACTTTGTGAAGATCCTGTCTCAACCGGTGAAATCAGCGAGTATAATCGCTTTATCCCCAGATTCGAGTCGAGTGAACTGCATTCTGAAAAATTAGCCTGTTGACTGTGAACTTGACTATATTCTGACAAGATTTCTGGAATCTAAAAATAGCCTGCGAGAGTTAAAAATAGCCTTTCAAAGGATTATTTTCAGCGAAAAATCCGAGATATGGGTTTTGTCCAGAAAAGGATTCTAAGACAACCCAGAACGTTAGTTTTGCGAAAATTCAACTTCTACTTGATCGTACAAAGATTTTTCACTTGAGAAAATTAATAACTCAAGAACGAACGTTCTAAAGTTAAAAAATTCCCTCAAAACTCGCTTAATGATTTTAAATCCCTTTGAGGAAATTATATAAAAAAGATCCAGATGTTTGAACTTGTCAATTTTGCCAATTTCAGGAACATGCGAACTGGAATTTGAGAGAAATCTGAGATTCGAGGAAAAAGACGTTTTTATGATGTTCTTCAATGAAAATCGCCCTTGATTTCTTCAAATTGCTGATAATTGTGAACTTTTAACCTGCAAAAAGATATGTTAGACAAAATCGCCTTTGAAAATTGATGAGGAATTCGCCTTTGATCTGGAAGAATTCGCCTTTGCTTGAAAACCACGAATTTATCCTGAAGTTGCGCCTTTGTTCTTGAGGAAATTCGAATTTGCCTTTTGAAGAAAATACGAATTACTATGAAGTTTGAGAATTCGCCTTTGCTCACTGAAGGATTTGCGAATTTACTTTAAGCCTTTGCTCTTTGAGAATTTCGCCTTTGTTTCTTGAAGAATTGCGAATTTCTTTTGAAGCTATGAATTTGCTTGAAGTTTGAAAATTCGCTTTTGCAAACTGAAGAATTGCGAATTTGTCTTAAGGAATACGCCTTTGGTCTTGAAGAATTGAACTTACTTTGAAAAATACGAATATCTCTTAAGATATGAATTTTCTCTTGAGAAATACGAATTTCTTTTGAAGCTTTGTGAATAATAAATGAAGGCGCCATGCTTAAATAAGAAGAAATTCGCATCAATTTGAGAACTGCAAGAATTCAAAACCCTGACTGAAATAGAAGACCTCTGATTGGACCCCTTTTAGTTTCACTGCCATTGACTGGAAGTTTGAATTTAAATAAATAATAAAATATTTATTATGCAAATAGCAAAGGCGCCAAAAATAGAAAATCGCCATTTAATGCTAAAATTGCAAAATAAATATTAAATATTTTGAACTTCAGTTGACAATTCAAATGAAGCTTTAGGATTCACCGTTAGACTTCATTGATTCTGAAAAGTCATCTCTTGAACTCATAGGCGTCCATTTGCTCAAGATATTGCACTTTTTATTAACTTCCTATTTTGTAGCTGACAGCAAAGTCATGACTGGCCAACTTCAACACTGATTTCTAAGTGACCGAGAGATGCTGAGACTGAGCTAGAGAATTCATCGGAAAGCCTACTAAACAAGGAAGAAATGTCTGCTGGGAGACACTACTGCAAAATCCATCATTTAATACCCTGAAAAATTAGGCGCCCTTGATTAAATTCATTTACGGGTTCTAGACTTCAACCATTTTCCTAAACTGCCATCTGACACTTCAAACGGCTGTTGACGGCAAACGGTGAATCCTGCTGACAGGAGACGAAGCTCACTGCATGACTGGACTCAATCTGCATCCAACGACTGTACGCAAGGTATCTGAAAAGTTCATTAAGGGCCTCAAAAGTACTCGCCTTCGGGCCAGAATCGGCACCATTTTGAAAAGTTGAACTCTCAACCGATGCCCTACTTTCACCGGACATCCGGAGTCGATGACCTTTTTCGATTTCGAGCACTATCTATTTTTAATCCGGATGTTCTTAAGGACCCATACACAAGAGAAGTTCTAGAAGTGACGGGCAAGAAAACTTAAGACTTAAAAACTAGTGCGATTTTATTTTAAAATATCCGGCCCACTTGGCCATTTTCTGATGTCTTCACTTTCAAAGATTTCGCCAAAGACCCCGTGATGCATGAGCCGCTTACAACCTTCCGGCACGCTGGTTGGCCTCGCTGAATATTAAGTAATTACCGTAGCCGTGAAGACTTCGAACGCGAATGACCTCATCTGACAGGCCTAAAGGCTAGTGTAGAAACCCTTGTTTCCCCGTTTTCTCTGTATCTGACTGTTTTTATGTTTTTCTGAAGGTTTTTGGTTTTTTGATTGTTTTTGAGGTTTTTGCATAAATAAGAAGAATGCGATTTTGCTTGAAAAATGATAATAAATTCAAATAAAATAAATCAACACTGGAAACTATAGAATCAATAGCAAATACGGAAGCCAGGCTATTATTCAATCTTCAGCAACGATTACAAAGAGGATCTACTAACATGCAAATAGAAAGGCGATGACTTTTAATGAAAACCTGGAGATTGCAGCTTGCTGGTAATTATCTTGAAATGGTACGGCTGTATGAAATTTTCCCTTCTCCTCCTATCTGGCAATCACAAATGACTCCTGGTACTCTAGCGCCCTCAATGATGAATACTGGAAACCAAAAAGGAAGGCGTTTCCTTCTAGATCACAAACTTGCCCCTTTAAAGGCAGTACGGCCAGGTACAGGACTGGTACGGCCTGGTACACAGCAGCAAGGTATTAAAATGTACGGCCTTCTTGGAAACTGTGTCTAAACCCTTAAATATGATACGCCCTTGTTGCAAAATGCTTCCTGGATGAAAAACTATGCTGAAACTCTGTAAATAAATAATCTCTGAAGATCAATGATTTCCTCTGGATGAAGAAACCTCTGCTGGCAATAAATCAGGTGTTATTTCACACCCTCTGAACTGCTTCCGATGGAGATGGCTCGTTCCCCAAGGAATTCGAGTTTGAAACCCTAAAGCTTCTTGCTCAGATCAAAGTTGATCAATTTTTCAATTCACATTCATCACATAATGGCTCAAATCCCAATGCAAATGGCTAATATCCTTGAGAAGTGTGAATTCCACAATAATAGGGCTTATTAAAAATTCGACTTCTTATTTCTTTTAATATTTCAATAGTCTCAAATATCTTTACTATAATTTAATTCCACACCTATCCTTCGATGATGATGACTCTAATCAATAACTACTGGTTATAATTAAATATTATAACCTTATATTATATTCCAATTAATTCGACATTTAATTAATTTAATTAAATATTAATATCTCCCTCAATAAACATCCTACGCTTGATCCTCGGGTTCTGTCGTAATTTAACACCAAGTGATTCCCCGAAGCAATCGCTAAATCCATAATGCTAAAAAATAAAGTGTGGGTCCTAGGTCAATCGCCAAGAACTACTAAAAATAGCAACTTCGGGTAGTGCGTCCAGCGAGCCTAAACGAAATCCATCGAATAAACTCGCTAATCGGTTGAGCTAAGTCTAACATGACCTCTATCCAAATATATCACCACGAGGGTCGTATGATAGGCTAACTCTGCGTCTTCGGTGAGATGTCACCGAGAAGGGACATGATGTTTTGTGGGCCTCGACCGTAAATACAATGCAAATTTTATGTTGGTCCGCCCGTGAAATTACGTGCTTGGTAGAACCTCTGCCACGATCACCTGGAACGTCGGATCGACAGGCAAGATGATGCATCACGAAGCTAAACAAGAATAGTACTGATGTCAGGAAGACTTCGTCAACAAATTTTACCATCTTAAGGGTCATTTTAACCAGCACCCCTGAGCTGTAGTTGCGCTGGAAACATAAAGAAGAAGCTCTGGAACATGAAAACTCCATTATAAGCCCATCTTTAGACGTCGGCTGCCGGAGCTCTGGGATTCGGATGACTGCGTTTGATATCTCGTTGGATGAGCAGACTAGTTGAGAAGAGATTGACTGCATTAATCATCAAAAATACCAGAATCTACCCCCCCTTCAAGATGGGCGCCCTCAAGCTATAGTTGCGCTTTTGCTGGAAAAGAACAATTTTCTCATATCTGGAACTTTAGGAATTTCAACTTCTGTCGTTGGTTGCCGGAACTGCGGGTCTCGGAAAGCTTCGCTGGATAGCTCATCGGATAGCCAAACCAATTCCGAAGAGATTGACTGTATGCATGAGCATTTTCAACAAGATCTTGACCTTCAAAAAGAAGGGTGCCCCTGGTCTACAAGTGCGCTTTTTTGCTTTTCCTCTGAGAAATCTTCAAAAATTGACCATTGAAAACTCTGTTTCGATCACTGAAATGACCATGTGCAACGTGAAATGCTCCATTCTGAGTCTCTGCTTCAGGTTCTGATCAATAAAACTGACTTTGACTGACAAAATATTGACAAAAACTCCATGCTTGATATTGCCCAAAACTGTATTTTACATCATTTTATCAAGGTTTAGACTCTTTTATGCAAAATGCCTTGATGAAGCAAAAAAATTGGTTTGGGTACAACAATGCAAACAAAGGAGAAATCAAACTCATTATTTATTATTGATTATTTGATATTTCCTCTTGGCTTGGCTGAGCGCGGGTTTTCGCTGAGACAAGGGTTTCAGGAATTTTATCTCTGGAGAATGATAACTCTTCACAAATCTGTAATTGTGAGATTGTGAAAGATCAGTTGAACGATTGCTACAACAGGGGCTTCAATTCAGAAGTTCTACAGTGCTTCAATGAGAATTTTTGTGCAGTATTTAGTAGTTTCTTCAATAAAAGGCAGGACGAGTTGCGAGATTGGCTTCTTTCTTCATCAGGAGGTCTGATCAGCTTCTTGGCCGTACTTCTTGGTTGAGGATGTGATTTTCCTTTGTTCTGTGTAGCTCTTCAGGCAAGTGCGTGGGAGTTCTGGAGAAGAAACACCTTCTTCTTTGAGGGTTTCGCATATTCTTTTTGGCGCCTAGCTTGTTCCCTTCATCTGCTTCAGTTTTAGGCTAGAGGTTCCATTCTATTGCATCCTACGCTTGAAATTGTCAGTTTTCATCATTCTTGTCTGGCAATATGGAATAAATTCTTATTTAAATAATCTGGAGCATTTCGGGTATGTTTGTAACTTGTAATCTCTTTGTTTCAGTTATTTGATATCTTATGCACTTCCATTTGGTGAATTTAAGCTCAATTCTGAGTTTTATGAGCTTTTATATGATGCGCCCCTTATCTTCTTTCTACAAACTTTCTTTAAAAAACTAAAAAAACACAAGAAGATTTAATAAATACTATAGGGGTTTGGTTGGAGCCAGTTGGGCTCATCACAGTGGTATCAGAGCTCTGATCCTGCCAACCTGGAGGGTTAGCAGTTTCTATGCGGTCACATCAAAACATGTTTGACAGGTACTACTCACATAGGGGTTGAACAACAAAGTGGTTATCATGGCTTCTAAATTTGTTGATGAAGTAATGGTTGCTTATGAGGAATATATAGCATTTCCAGATAAGATAAAATAACATTTCTAGATAAGATAAAAGATTGCCTAGACTTCGAACAATATATGGAGCATCGGATGGTTTATAATAAGCAATGAAGCAAATCAAAGAAATGTGAGCAGCAAAATGTAGAGAGCATTTCAAATAATATTCAGCAGAAACCTATGCCTTCACAACAAAGATTAGCTCGTAGCTTGCAGCAATCTGAAGACTCCATTCCAAGACAAAGCTCATCACAAAACAAAAAGAAATTGAGTTTCTTTGATGTGTTGGAGTTAAAAAGGGATCAATCAGCAGATCATGATCTTCAACCTACAGGTGGACATGGGATTGAAACTGAAGTGGTGAATGATAAGGGAATTGTACATCATGAAGCGGAAACCCAGAACGTTGACACTTTCAGCGCTCAAGAAGTTGTTACCAAATGTGATAACAAGTCTAATGTTCAAGACAACAGCCTTTCACTTGAGCAAAATGATGATTTGAAAGTCATGGCAAGTTCAGAAAATAGTGTGGAAGGTTCTCCTACTATTGGCATGCTAGATGAGGGTGTCATAACAAGGAATGCATTGTTGATTCAAGTCACAACAAGTCTGATTTTGTATATCAGACCTTAGAAGATGTGAGCCAAACACAAGTTTTGTGTAATGGGTGGCTACAAAGAGCTAAAAAGGCAAAGATGTTGGCTGCCAATGCAAAACAGCATTTGTAGGAAGTTAAGGAACGTTGCAGCCAACTCGATCGAGCAAAGAAACAAAGAGAGTCACATCTTCGATCTCTAATTCTTCCAAGGAATGTGTAGATGTAGAGCATGCAAAGCAGGAACGTTTGGAGATAAGCCAAAATGAAGAATATGCAGCTGTGTGGGATTCAAGAAATTCTTTTAGTATACACAACATGCATCTTGCGTCTTTTGAGTTACCTCTAGTTGAGAGCCCAATAAAAGCTCACACACTTAGTGGACTAGCCACTAGAGTCATTGCTACACAAGAGTCTCGAGGAGAGTTCCAATATTTCCTCGTCACGAGAAAGCGGTATAGGGATGATACTCTATCATCCTATGAACCTATTGGTATCTTTTGCATCTCCATAGCTTGGCCTTACACTTTGGAGGGTGCTGTTCCGTTTCATATCAGCAACCTAAAAGGAGCGATCACACATCATTTAGCAACTATGAGGGATAGACCGCACACCTATAGGAAGTCAGCAGAGGGTGGAGATTGTTATGGTGTTGCAGGCACTTCCAGTTATTCCTATCTCCTCAAAGCAGATGGATGTGAGTTTGGTTTGCATTGTGTAGAAACCCCTGTTCTAACTGATCTCTGAACTGTCTGTGTTTTTGCTTGTTTTTTGAAGTTTTAGGTTTTTTTGTGTTTTTGTGCAAAAATGATATAATGCGATTTTGCAAGAATTTGATATAAAATTCAAATAAAATCATACAACTCTGGAAATGATAGAATCTATTGAAATTGTTGATGCCAGACTATTTATTTATCTTCTGGAATGATTACAAATAAGATCCAATAACATGCAATTAAAAAGGCAACGATATTTTGATGAAAACCTGATTATTGCAGCAAGCTGAAAGAGTACATGAAATGGTACGGCTTCAATATAAAGCTACTTCTCCCTCCGTCTGATGCTCCAGAAATGGTCCAAAGGTTTAGGCGCTGTTGTGACGTTTTTCACACATCGCCCCATTGCAAATGGGGACCCCCTAATTTTGGCTTTGCTTTTGGTTTGGTGTTGGTTTGTTTTTGCTGTTGTCTCTCTCTCGTTCTGTCTGTCTTTCCGGGGACGTTCTCGTCTTTGAGTTTAAACGTGAATTTGGCTAAGAATTTGGCTAAGTCTGGAAATTAGGGTTTTATCGTTTCTGGTCAGTCCAAGGTCAAGTAAAATGAATAAATTGAAATTTGAACTTAACATTGTTGTCATCATGCTTCCAGCAGGCTTCCAACAAATTTTCATCAAAATCTGAGGTACTTACTATTTTTAGTAAGTGTGAATTTCAGGGCAGTTCGTCAGCATTTTTGAGTTTCCGACAGTTCCACAGCATTCAGAACACATCAGGCTACTCGCATGCAAAGTTTGAGCAAAAACAGACAACTTACTATTTTTAGCAGTCTGGCTTCTGGGACAAATTTCAGGGTTCAGATGCAGAGTTTCTCTTTGCATGTTGGCGTATTCCTTCTGGGTTTTTCGAGACCTTCGCAATGATATAACATGCAAAACGAGACGACAACTTTCAGAATTCAGTCTTCCGAGGCTAATTTTAGGGTTTGCATGTCAGGGTTTCTTTTGCATGTCGGATGATTCTTGGTGGGTTTTTCGAGAGCTTCGCGATGGTGTGACATGCAAACGCAGATAATCACTCAGTAAGGAACTTACTATTTTTAGCAGGTGCGTCCCGGCAGCCGCTTCCCAGCAATTCAAAATCATGAGCTGATCGCAATGCAACAGAAACGAAGACAAACAGAGATCATTTGATGCGCATGCAGAGCAAATTAGGGTTTCCAACTTCGGGACCCAAAAAGAGGCATAAAAAGTCAAAATTTTCGAAAACCGGTGTAAACCACCGCGATCAGCATCCTTCAGGCTATCTGCTGGTAAAATTTCAAGTCAAACGGAGTACTTACTATTTATAGTAAGTCAATTTGGAAACAGGCTAAAAATAGTAAATCGAGTGCATGCGTTGATGTCAGCCGGCAGGTCACGTGGTGAGGAGCGCCTCATTAAAATTTCAAGTTAATCGGAGCAGTGGAACTACCAGAAGCAAGCAGTTACTATTTATAGTAAATCACCTTCAGAAATGGGCTAAAAATAGCCGGTCAGCTAAAAGTGGCAGTGTCGACAGAACAACGAGGCTATGAGGATGCAGTGCGCAAAATTTCAAGTCATTCCGAGCTTCAGAGGTGCAAAATTGAGAGGACTTACTATAAATAGCAAGGCATGTAAGCTGGCAAAAACGATGAAAAAAGTCTGGAACTTCATCCTGCATCCATGGCAAAATGCGCCCAGGTGAGTAGGGAGGCAGGAAATTTTTTTTAAGTTTGAAGCTCGTTCTCCACCATGGCCAAATGCGCCTAAGCCAGAGAAAGTCAAGAGAAGTCAACGCCTTTCATCCTTCTGCCTAGCCTAAATGCGCCTTCAAGTATATGCCAAGCACAAAAAAATTCTAAGTATGAAGTTTATCCTTCATCAAGGGCAAAATGCGCCCAAAGTGCAAAAGTCAAAGAAAAGTCAACAATGTTCATCCAGTACCTAGGCCAAAATGCGCCCACCTTGAAGCATGAGAGCTGGAAAATTTTCTAAGTGTGAGGATATCCTCTTGCCACCTCAAAATGCGCCCAGCTCATGGCCCCATGTTGAAAATTTTTCTAAGTATGAAACTTTATCCCTCACCTATGCTAAAATGCGCCCCTCACATGCAAGCAAATCCAAAAAGTTTCTAAGTGAGAAACTCGTCCTCCTCTCATGTTGAAATGCGCCCAAAAGAGGGCATGTCAAGACAAAATTAAGGCAAAGTCAAGCTGGTCAACAATTCTTATCCACCAGCAAGGCTAAAATGCACCCAAGGGAGGAAGTGGGTCAACAAGTCAAAGTTTTTATCCTTCAGCTACATGAAAATGCGCTCAAGTTAGAAGAGAGTCAAAAGGTCAAAGGAAATTCGTCCTCCTCACCCTCCTAAATGCGCCCAAAACAAGTATGTGAAGACAAGAAATGAGAAGTTGAAGAGTCATCCTTCACCTACATGGAAATGCGCCCAAGATTAGGATGGTAAAAGTAAGTGCAAGCTGGTAAGTGAGGTGAAAGGTGAGTGAATTCCTCAAAGGCGTGGTAAAGGAAGGATGAATGCTAGGCGTTATTCCTCTTCAAGTCCAAAATGCGCCCAAGGTGGTGTGTTAGAAAATATTCCAAGGTGGTGTGAAATAAAATGCCAAGTATGTTATGCGCCTAGAGTGTGAAGTGAAATGTGAAGCAAAGCAACTTGCTAGGTGATGAAAAATTTTCAAAAGCAAGGATGAATATCCTCCTTCATATGCAATATTCGCCTAAAGTTTTGAATGATAAAGTAAAAAATAAAATATTGCCAAGGCGTTGGGACTTCAAATAAATTGCCTTTCAAGTGTGAAGTGAGTGAGAAATGAAATATGCTAGGCGCCTTCATGAAAATTTTCTGAGTGAAGCTGATATTTTCACAGGCAAAGTTGGCAGAGTTGAGTAAAATTTCCTAAGGCAAAATTTTCATGGTGATCAAAAATTTTTTTAAGGCACAAATATTTTCTTTCTTAGAAAATACGCCTAGGGCTCTGAGGAGATGAAATTTCTCAAGGTGCAAGCAAAATTGTTGGAGATGAAGTTAGAGAATGCCAGCTGCACAGGGTTGATAAAAATTTTCCAAGTCAGAGCAAAGAAATACTTCAGGATCGAAGAACAAGAATAAATTTGATGAAAGAATATTTTCTAAGGTTCAAAGTTCAAGAAAATTAAATGAACCCGTTCGTTGGGTACCCATGGATTCATCGCGTTCTGAAGGAAATTTTCTTCTGGGTATCGAAGATTGCCGATGAGGAGTTGATTTTAAGGTCTTCCACAGCTTGTCGAGGATTCTGGGATGAAGATTTTAAATGGGCGCAGGATTGATGAATTTTCCTAAGGGAAGTTCGAAAATTTTCTAAGGCAAAATGAAGAAAATGTGTTTCCAAGGTGAAATCCTCCAGGCGATGAATTTGAAAGGAACTGCCTAGGTGAATTTGATTGAATCCTTCGTGAGGATAGTTTTCTTGAGCCAGAAATGGATAAAGCCAAGGTTGCCAGAGCTACAACGGGTGAAATGAATTTCTTGAGGATGCAGTTGAAGTTAATTGTATGATACGCCCTTGAGAATGATGAAGTTGGCTAAGGAAGGCGATGAACGCTTGAAAATTAGAGCATGAAAATCCTGGTAAGTGAGTTGAGTTTACATTATGAAGTGTTCTAATGCTTTTCTCCTTGCTTGTTTTGCAGGATGAGTGTTGGGGCCAGAGCACGATGTCTGGAAGTGGTGAAGCACGATGATATCACAACCTTCGAAGGAGGATAAAGTTACAAGTTTCAATCTCGAAGGAAGAAGAAGTTGCAAGAAATTGGCTAAGTGTTAGCTCAAGTGACAAAGAAGTTAAAGAAGAAAAGTCGAGAAGAAGATCAAGAACAGTGTGAACGCGTCTACAAACGGAATCTTCTAGAAGGATGATGGTGGACATTATGGCGCATTTATTACCCCACTCTCCTTTGTGGCAGTTTTTAGGGCAAATCTTGTTTAGGGCTGAGGTGGCACGATTCTGGCCACTCTATTGATTGTAACCCTAGCCGTCTTTTGGGACTTGGCTAGCTATATAAAGGGGGAGTCCCCCTCATTTGTAATTGATTAGAAAGTAGACAGTAGAGAGGATCAGGGTAGAATTAGAGTAGAGGGACAACTTAGAGTAGCTTAGAAGTAGATTGATATGGTGTGGTTGAAGAGAGGATTTTCCCTTGAAACTTTATGAGAATATTTGAAACTCTCTCAATAAAGTTTTTGCCTATTGATGGTGAATTCGTCTTTATTCTTGAGTAGCCTAGCAAGAGTTCTTAAATCCTTCGATTTCAAGTAGTAGGTAAAATAGTTCAAAAGTAGTATAATTTTTCATTCCATGCAATGAGATATTAAGTACATGGAATGGTGTTTGATTTAAGCAACTTCGTCTATCCATACCACTAGTGTATTTGCTGATGGTGAATGCGCCTTGTGTGGTCAACTCGAAACGTTTGGGCCTAACTTCAATCACTGTTTGAATGGTGGTATGCATCGTTGTGATGGTATCTTCATATCAGGTGGTGGTTTGAACATCTTTAGTCATCTCCCTTAAGGGTGCTGTCCAGATCTGAGGGCAAAGCGGTCACGGTTGAGTTTTCTTGAAGGTGGGCTCCATATCCCACATGGGAATAGATTTAGACTCTCTCTAAAGCCCTACCCCATTTCAATTCGGTGCTTTACAGTTGGTTTAGAGATCCCGTGTCATAGACAAAATCTTCCGAGCCATTTGAATTTAACTTTACTCCATTGTGAACAATTCAATGATCCCTTGATAAACCAAATACATCGAGCCAAAGCCAGACCTATTCTTCTTTGAAAAATTGTAGGTTGAGCGCATGAACTTTCTTGCAATCTTAGCATCACGAATACTTTAGTCAAGAGAGGATAGGGTAGCCGTTGGCTTTAGTCCCTAACACAAAGATGGGGTCACGGCTTACATCAGCAGGCACACACGTAAAGGCGAGCCAAAAGAATGGCTGATTTTCCCAGGCAATACGGCTAATCTGCGGAAGGAAATGCAGCTGCGGCGGTGAGTGCGGCCTGCATCGCGGCGGCAAGAAATACAATTTATACGGCCCCTTAGTCAATGTCGGATCTTAGAATAAGATGCGCTAGAGTTTGAAGAATGCTTTACAGAAACGAAACCCAAACAAAAACTCTGAAGATGATAGCTATCGCGTTAAATGCTCACAGATGAAGATATCTCACAAAGCAATGGTCAGCTAAACTACACTCTGAATGTAACACTGAAGATGGCTGTTCTCCAATGCTGTAGACACTGAAACTAAACCGTTCTTGAAGACTTGATCAAAATTCAATATTCAACATAATGGCTCGAATCCCAATGCAAAACCCTTATATTCTTGAAAAGTGCGACTTTTCTCAATTGGGCATCATTTAAATAAATTCGAACTTTTCTTTTAATTATTTCAATAATTTTCAATCACATTTTTAATTATAAATTATAATTAAAAATGGCCCCTTCAATGATGGTCGACCCCTTGAGATAAAACACTTAAGTTATAATATTAAAATATTATAACTTTATAATATAGCTCCGAATAATTAATATTTTAATTAATCAATTAAAATATTAATCTCCCTCAAAATATGTCCGATTCACGAACCGTCTGAAGCTGGCAAAGAAGTGAGTGATTTTGCACATGACCAGACCATACTGCTAAAAATAGCAGGGGTGCCTCGTTGAGTGTCAAATACTGCTAAAAATAGCAACTCAGGCAAATGGTGTCCGAATGAGCCCGAACGAAAGCCAACTGGCAAAACTCTGACAACCGAAGCCAAGCCAAGCTCCATCAAGACCCTCTATCCATCCTATCAGCCTACGAGGGTCGCATAATAGGCTAATCATAAGCTCTGAGAGATGTCAACTAGAAGGGGACATGACACATTGGGACCTGACTACTGATAGGTTCAACACTACCATTTGGATGAGTCCCATGCGTTGGCTTCACCACTTCTGGCATGGTGAAGTTGAGATCAGTGTTGAGCAGTGGAAGACAATTGATGACAGTAGGGACATTTCACGACACTATCCTTGGGATCCTAGTGGAGCGGTTGATTCTTTGTTGTTGAGATTGCTTGTGGACAAGCAATTTCAGGGAGGGCGGACTGTAATGTCCCCTTTTTTGGCATGATCATGTTTGATGGTGGTTAGCTTATTACTCAGGCTCTTGTAGGCTAACAGGTTGGGTTAGAGGGTTCGTGGCCTTATTTGGTGGGTTTTGTCGTTTTTGTCCTTGGAGTTCAGTGATTGGCTCACAGCATGCCTTGGCAATTCAGGATTTGACAGCTTCTGATGGCATGTCAATGCATTGAGTTATGAGCGAGATATTAATATTACAGTGTATTAAAGTGTTTTACTTTATTTGACGGAATATTATAAAGTCAACTTGATTTTATAATAAAGTAATCACTTAAATTTATTTAAGTGAAATATAAAACACTTTATCAAAAGGGGCACCATTTATTTATTCACTTGACTATTGAAAAGTAATAAAAATACATTTAAATGTATTTTAATGAGAAAGTGGCATCATTTCCTTGGGATGCGTGCCTTTTGGCTTTATATGCAAACAAAGGAAAAATCGAACTCATTATTGATTATTGATTATTTGATATTTCCTCTTGGCTTGGCTGAGCGTGGGTTTTCTCTGAGACAAGGGTTTCAGGAATTTTATCTCTGGAGAACGATAACTCTTCACAGATTTGTAATTGTGAGACTATGAAAGATCAGTTGAACGATTTCTACAAGAGGGGCTTCAATTCAGAAGTTCTACAGTGCTTCAATGAGAATTTTTGTGCAGTATTCAGTAGTTTCTTCAATAAAAGGCAGGACAAGTTGAGAGATTGGCTTCTTTCTTCATCAGGAGGTCTGATCAGCTTCTTGACCGTACTTCTTGGTTGAGGATGTGATTTTCCTTTGTTCTATGTAGCTCTTTAGGAAAGTGCGTGGGAGTTTTGGAGAAGAAACACCTTCTTCTTTGAGGGTTTCGCATATTCTTCTTTGGCGCCTAGCTTGTTCCCTTCATCTACTTCAGTTTTAGGCTGGAGGTTGCATTCTATTGCATCCTACACTTGAAATTGTCAGTTTTCATCATTCTTGGCTGGCACTATGGAATAAATTCTTATTTAAATAATCTAGAGCATTTCGGGTATGTTTGTAACTTGTAATCTCTTTGTTTCAGTTATTTAATATCTTTTGCACTTCCATTTGGTGAATTTAAGCTCAATTCTGAGTTTTATGAGCTTTTATATGATGCGCCCCTTCTCTTCTGTCTACAAACTTTTTTTTAAAAACTAAAAAAACACAAGAAGATTTAATAAATACTACAGGGGTTTGGTTGGAGCCAGTTGTGCTCATCACACCTTTTCTTACTATCTTATTCCAGTGCAGCCTCCCACATTACTAACTTTTGTCAAGTGTCATGTCCCCGAAACATGGCCATGAGATAACAAAGGCATAGTTAAAAACATTAATCAAATTGATATCATCATAATTATAATTATGAAAAGACAATATTATAATTAAAATATAGATAATAATAATTTGAATATTAGGATCATTATGATATTAAAAATATAAATATTGACAATTTTAATAATAAAGTATATACCAAAGATATATAAAATCAATTTATAAATGTAATACCAAGATAAGAGATATATAATATCTAACAATAATAATATAAGATTATAGTGTAATGTCCCATCTTTTCGATATGAAGGAAATAACATTAAAAGGGAGATTCAAATAAAATTCGTTTATTATCTACAGTTAAGATAATCTTCAAATTATCCCGAGGATATTATAGACTACTATATGCTGGCCTGTTGATCTTCCTAGCCGACCAATATGAAGGACATTACTATGAATGAGACGAGTAGCTTCATCTTGGATATCTGGCAGTATGAGAAAAGACGAAACCATTGTGATTGTAACTTTCTTGAAAAGTTATCGGGCTTCCTATATTGGTTTTGCCGCCGCTTATCTAGAGACCGTCGTGATCGAGTGTGCTTGGAGATTTAGAGAGCTGCCCCTATCCTTATCTTCTACGATTCATATTGGCTGCCAAAATATCTCTTAATTGGTCTGACGTGGTCTCTGACTATGGTCAGTATCATTCCAATTGATCACACTCCAAATCGCACACCATTTCCTGTGATCATCCAAAGAACTATAGTCAACATTCGGATGATTGATTTGATCGAAGGCATGTTGGAGGACTCTTGGACATCGTGCTACCTCTACTGCCACATACGATTTCATTGATACTATCGTGCCTTGTAAAATGCTACCATTCTGTGAAAGACTACGATGTTGGAAGAGTCGCGTAATTTATCGGGTCTGGTCATTATTTCTGCTACATCAACTAGCAAGGATATTAAGGAGACTCATGGCTTATAATCCATCTTCTACACAATGAATGATAATGATTTGCAGAGATCTAAGCCCTGTATCGGTTGGAGACAGACCGTATCACTTATCACCGAACCAAGGACTATGGATGCAAATCGTATTTGGAGTTTGTCGCTACTTTCATTATCTTCAGTCACTGAGCATTTTATTGGCAGGATGCAAAGCCGACGTGGCTTGAGAGAAGTGTAGCTTTTGTTGGGTGACGTGAATAATGTTGATCACTGGCAACTCGTATCTAGAACCCATCGTATATATGGGTGTTAGCAAGTCAATATCTAACATACGTTGTTCAATGGGAATCATGCAGAATTGGGTAACTCACTCTATTCAAGTATATTGTTGAGAAAGAAATTAAAGGAGCCTACGTTTCGTAAGTATGGAGTGGTGATGATATCATTAAGAAGCAGCGAATGTATTCAAGGAAGATGGGTAACTATTTTTAGCAAACAATAACTAAACATAAACTAAAGGACGTGACCAATTGAATAGTCAACCCGATTCAAAGAAGTGTGTCCTTTTTGGGTTAAGGTATAGAATATAAAAGGGGTAATGAGAAGTGAAGGGAAGGATCATCATCGAATCACGGATTTATAGCATTTGTACTCAGATATTTCTGAAGATCCGAATGCTCTTTGGGAGCTCATGATCAACCAAAGAAAGATGCATGAACAATCAACACATTTCAGAAATAGCATTTCATTTGCATGGATATAAGGATAGAGTCGGAAACAACAAACTAAAAGAGGTCTCACCTCTTATTCAAGCATGATCTTAAATTATAACTCAGTAACAGCTTTACTTTTACCTATTAAATTTCTATTACCAAACTAAGGTTTGAAACTGATTTTATTATTCAAATAGTTTACTTCATTTATGATTTGGAAATTCTTATTATTGGATGACAATTTGATGTCAATCCAATAAAGGATAAAGCGAAAATCTAATGACCCGGACCTCGGGTCATTACAGTGGTATTAGAGCGTAAGTCCTGCCATCCTGTGGAAAATAATGCAAACCTACCACCGAAGAAGCTCTAGAAATAATAACCTAGGGAATGATCTCATGGGTGACCCATTAAGAGATGAAATTAGGGCCTTCATGGAGAATAGTGATAAGAAAACCCAAGCCCTAATGGAACAAAATGAAAAAACTAGCCAAGCCCTAATGAAACAAAATGAAAAAACGAGCCAAGCTTTACTTCAAGCCCTCCAAAACCTAAGTAGCAATAATACAAGAGAAGCAATCTCTAAGCACTCCGAGAACAACCATCCCACACCCTCATGGGACACAAGTTCTAGACCCATCCGAACACCTTTCTTGCCAAGAGAAGAACCCATGGAAGAAAGCAATATCAACAAACCCCCCGTAGAGGATGTAGATGAGATCGGTGCAACATATTATAGGCTTGATCCTGAAATTAGGGGAAATATCCTTTTCAAAGACTATTGTGATGCCAAATTAAGAAACACTCCTAGAAAAGAAAGAAAGGAAGAGCGCAGGGAACCATACCTGTCTTACCAAGACCAAGAGGAACTAAAGAGGAAGGGGCTTTGCTTTGACTGCAGAAACATATGGAACCCAAGGCACCAATGCAGTCAGAAAAACCTTACAAGGAAAGATTGGTGTTGCAGATGCGAGGAAGTTCGAGAACCGGGACACAGATGTGGACAAGAAGGAAGACAAGCCTTTAGCCTGGAAGCCAACTCTAGTCAAGTTTCAGGGGATAAAGGTAAAGGACCAAATAAAAGAAGAAAGTACGACGGAGGAGGAACAAATAGAGGAGATCACCTTTAAGGAATGAAGCCCTTCAAATGGCAGTCATTGCGACTGATGGCGAACATTGTGTCCGATAATGGCGGTCATTGGGACCGATGGTGGACATTGCATCTGATAATGGCAGTCATTGCGACCGATGGCGGACATTGCGTCTGATAATGGCAGTCATTGCGGCCGATAGCAGACATTGCATCCAATAATGGCGATCATTGCGACCGATGGGGGACATTGCATCCAGTACTGGCAATCATTGCGACCGATGGCAGACATTGCGTCCGATAATGGCGGTCATTGCGACCGATGGCGGACATTGCGTCCGATAATGGCGGTCATTGCAACCGATGGTGGTCACTACAACCAATAATGGTAGACCTTGTGTCTGATTATGGCGGTCATTACGACCGATAATGGCTGGCCTTGCGTCCAATAAGGGCGATCATTACGACCAATGGTAGACATTGCATCCAATAATAGCGGTCATTGTGACCAATGGTGGACATTGTGTCCAATAATGGCAGTCATTGTGACCAATGGCGGACATTGCGTTCGATAATGGAGGTCATTGTGACCGATAATGAAGGTCATTGCGACCTATAATGGAGGACATTGTATCCTATAATGTAGAACTTTTTTCGATAAGGGAGAAAACTAAGCAAACCCAAGAGGCTAAATCATAAGAGGAAGGGAAAGATTTGGCATGATGGATCCTAGGCTCCTCATCAAGTCATGCTTCCTATACTCTCTTATGGTTGAACCCTCTGAGGATGTTAGGGTACCTTGATTGACTTAATAATTGACCATGAATTTATTGACTTAGTTATGGCAGAACTACCAATATTATGACAAATGATTGATTATGATAAATGGTTCTAACCTAGGTGCAAGCCCTCAATCGAGACCCCAATCAAGTAAGAGGTGCTCCCTAATTTATTTAGATCAAGGATTCAAGGCAAAATTAAGGGAGAATAAGATGTTTGATCATCCCAATCATAAGTTGCTTGAGGACAAGCAAATTTGGGAGGGGAGGATGTAATGTCCCCTTTTTCATAGCTATCTCAGTGTAATTTTTTAGCCTTAATTCTCCGAAGGCTAAGTGGAGAAATACGGAGAAAATTAATTAAGTTAATTATTTATTAAGTCATCAAAAAAATTAAAAAAAATTAAAAGGTGACTTTATATTTAATTAATTTAATTAAAGTGACTAAATAAATTATTATTTCATAGTCACTAAAACTAAAATTAAAGTGTATTGTGGAAGCTTCTGGATGGCCGACCTAGACTTGGAGAGAAAAGTCTAAGTAGAGGGGGTTGCCATCATTTCATCATGCTGAATATTGGATATTTGATTTTGGTATGTTGTTGGAGAAGCCTAGGGTTTCTGCAGTTAACATTGGAGGTCTTTGGGAACGAATAATCCCATTGATTTTGCATAACTGAGGTAGTCAAACTATCTACTGAAGGGTTTCAGTTGTTGGAGGTGATATTTCAGTCATCTCATTAATTGCAAAATTGTGGCCAAAAGCCAATTTTCGAAGAGTTCGATCAAGGGTTGAATTGAAGATCATATTGCTGCTTGAGAGCTCATTATTTCTTCTACTCTTGGGACGATTTGCATAATTATATTATGATATATTACAGTCACCATTTTCAGTCAGCTTGAGCCATGATTTGCTCATAAGTGGCCTCTTTTAGCATCAATCTCACTTGGACTTGGGAGCGCTTGCTTCTAGAGGGTCAGATGTTTTTTTTAGATGCTGTTTGGAGGTATCTTGGAGCAGCAAATAAATTATTTCATCTGCATTCAAGCAAAAACAGGGGCAGCTTCTTCTTGGTATCGATTTGGGCTTATGAGAAGTTCATTTCAATTGATGTTTGTTGCAACTTCACCACCATTATGGGGCGCTGCTGTTAATCAGGTTCTTATTATGTTTTGAAGCAATATTACATTATCAAATCAGTTTTAGAAGTTGCTGTAGGTGTGCATTTTATATAAGTTTGGCATTGTATTGATATCATTTGTATGCCAAGAGTCTTGGCCATTACATTAGCATTGTACTTGAGAAGCATTCAATAAAGGAGGGATAAGTTGCATGCCAATTGTTTGTTGTAATGCTTATGTTGGTTAGCTCTAGATTATCATGAGTATGTAAGCCAAGTGTTTGTAAAAATGCTACTTGGCTGTAGATGCACATTTCTTTATGTAGTTGTTCAAGTACTTGCATTCAAAAGACAAAAAAGAATTGCATTATCACCTTAGATCATTGTCTAGACATTGTAGTGTTGTTTTGCAAGCATTTACATTCATTTGAGATCATTGGAAGACAAGCAAGCAACTGAAAAATACAGAAACAGCAAGACAAAAGGTTGTGTGAGAAGTGTTTGGCAAAATTCCTTGAGGCCTTAATAAGGAAATTAGGGTCAGAAATTGCTAGGAACATTACGTGGTTTCCAAAAGTGTGAGCATTGTGATTTTGGTCTATCCTTCTCCTTTGGGTGAAAAACCCTAAAGTGTTAGAGGGCTCTTACCAACCAAGATCCTTGTTTCACTTTTAGTGAACCTAGTGTATTCCTTTAAGGCAACTTTAGTTAAGAACTTGCAAGCGATATTACAGAGGACTGTCATGTCCCCAAAACGTGGCCATGAGATAACAAAGGCATAGTTAAAAATATTAACCAAATTGCTACTATGGTCTATTGCTATACAATTCTGTTCACTTCCACAAAAAAATCATCTTCAAGAACCATGCCAATAATACAATACTCAAAAAACACAAAACTCTGCCTCAAAACCCCATGAATATGCCTTGGTATTTGAGTTAGTTTTTGTTTTATCAGGGTTATTTAATCCTCACAGGGTTTCATCTAGGGTTGGATTCATTATTCATCATTGTTATAATCCAATCCAATCCCTTAATCCATTATTGAGAAGCCTATTTAGTTGCTTTTTTGGATCAATTCAATTCTCAAGATTCCATAGCAAATCAGTTGTTTTTATTTCTCTATGTGATAGTTGTTTTGGTTGCAGGTGACTCCTAGGAGTTGTGAGGTTCAACAATCAACTCCAACATATAATTCATCCCATATGCCTCTCCTTTGTGCTAAACCTTCACACACCTACAACTGTTATACCATGAGAGAAAGGAACTGAAAATTGAAGAAAAACCCAAAATATGGAGAGAGAAAGGCTTCTTATGCTATTTTTCATTTAATGAGAAAATGAAATGTGTGGATAATTAAAGTTAGAGATTAACTAACTGTTAACTAACCTTTTCTTACTATCTTATTCCAGTGCAGCCTCCCACATTGCTAACTTTTGTAAAGCATGATGTTATGTTTTGATATTGTGTATTAATTCCTATGTCAATGGAATTTTATAAATATAAGTTTTTTTGACTTACATTTTATACTATTACATCATATATGCTAACATTAACTAACTAAATAATAATGGCTACTTCATGTATGTAAGAGCATTGAAGAATTCTAGCCACTGAATGGGATGAAAGCACCCTTTTAATTCCCCTTGCTAGTGAAGGTCTTCTGCTTTGATAATCAGATCACCACAAAGGCCTTTTGACTTAGCTCACCTTAGTGGATTTGCATAATCAATGCCTTCTACATTGTTAAAGTTTTCTTAATTACTGACCATGTCATGGCGAAAGGGAGTTGCATAAATATTACCAGAAACTCATACAAAGTGAAACTCGCATGTGATTGGGTTTTCTTTTAAACATAAGTGTAGTCTTTATTATTTTGATACGCTGAAGTTACAAATAAGTTAATGATAATTCTTTTTCATTAAAAGCATGGACATTGATGAATGTGGCTGGATTTGGGTTTCATAAAAAAAATGCATGAATCATGTATGATTATTTTTGTTTTTGATTTTGACCTTCAAATTTGAGCTACAAGAAAAATCAGGAAATAAATAAATGTTCCTTTTGGGTACATTGTCTAATTTCCTTTTCCTGTCTGTTGACAGGTGTGTAGATGATAAACCATTTGTTCCTACCTATAAAGTATCCAAAGAAAAAGTACAGAAATTGGGTCTGAAGTTCACTCCCACTGAAGAGGCTATCAGACAAACCGTTGAAAGCTTGAAGGAAAAGAAGATGCTTAAGTTGGAGAGCAATTTGTGACTTTTTAATGCTTGGAACTTGTTTTATTTGAAATGTTGAGTAGTTGAGCACTGTACTCAAACTGTTGGTTCTCTAAGTGAGACGTTTCTATTTGAAATCTCAAAACATTGGTTAACTTATTGTTTGGTGGGATCAGCCACACGACATTGTGGAAAAATAATGGTTTTCACTTTGGATGCCATTTAGTACTTGGGCAGGGGTTATAATATTTGAAGTTTGAACATAAAGATCAACAAAGCCATTTAAAGCTTAGTAGTTCACTTGTTTAATATATATAACATCTATAGACTAAAGTTTCTAATTGGAATGTAGCACATCCCATGATGCATTGATTATGGCAGGACTGTCTCAGTGATACTTCATTGGGCTTGTGTCTTGCTATTTCTTATTCAGCATGAGACATATTCACACGTTGAATTTTCAATTCCTGAGTACAATAGGTTTTGCACCTATTTCCTCAGTATTTTAGAAAGGTCAAAATAAAGGAAAGGGGCAACATTGGCCAGCTATACATGGCAAGAATTAAGTCAGATCTGTTATGGACCTCCAATGAGAGTAAAAGCCACGAGAGACCACAAGAAATGAATATGCTCCATAAGCCAGGAGTTTATTATGAAATATTCATTGAAAAAGTTTCCACGGATCAACAAAGATCAACATCCATACATATTCATTTTTTCTATGAATTTGATAAGATTCTCCATGAACATTTCACATATTTTCATTAAAAAATTTACTTGTTCTATATATCAGTAGCATAAAATCCTATAATCAGCTCATATCAGATCACTGGCATTTCAGTGAGACCTCCTGCATGAATAGCATGGACCAAAGCGCAGTAGACTATATACTGGGTTTCAAAGTAGACTTCAGTTGTACCACCATCCAACAATTTTGGAACCGATTTGTAGTGCTTGTTTGGAGGAGAAATTTATGGTAACACTAGCAGTAAGGTTGCCAATGTTCAGCAAAAGGAATCAGAGTCCAGAGTACTTTCATTCTCTCTTGCTACTGAAAATTGGAATGCACACTCCTAGTTGCTCAAAACATTCATACTTAAACTGTGAAATTCAGATACAGATAAAACCCCCTAAGTTGATTCAAAATGGAGCTTCCAATTTTCCTTTTAATTTTACAGGGACATCAGAGACTTGCTGGCTCCCCCAACCTAATCTCTTCATCATCTCCTAAAGACTAACATGGTCTCTTCTCCATCGTCAGCATCAATTTCCAAACCCAACATTTTACATATCAAATTTTACTTTCTGTCTTGATTGTTGCATAAGCCATAAATGATGCGGACTTTCTGCATTGCCCAGCATTTGGGGAGATCAAAGGCTGTTCCTGATCTCCAGCCTGAAGCACACAATATGCAGAGCTAATGCAAGAAACCACTATCTCCAGCCTGATGATTCAGGTAGTGTTTTTGCATGTTTGATGGGGTCTGATTTTGGCCAGAGTCTGAATTAAGCATGTTTGCTGCAATTTTCCTATTCATTCCCTCAGTTGTGCCTGCAGTGCATATGAAACCTTACTATTGCTCTTAATCTTTTGATACCGTCCCTAATGGAATTCTTCCATTCCAGCAGCACTGCTCTAGCCTTTCTTCAGTAGACATATTATCAGTCACTCCTTCGTTTGTCACCTTCTTCATCTTTTTGTCCTCCAGGTTATATCTGTACTCTTCAGAACGGTCTTCACTAGTGAAGCATTTTTCTTTTTTCCACAGTCCTTACCATGGTTTCACAAATTGATTCTTCATCTCTTATGTTCTCACTTCTCCATAGCTACAAAGAGGAGGCCTTGGACTTCGCGATATTTTTCCACATCAATGATATTCGGCGATTCCATTACAGATCCATAAAGGATTAAACCCCCGGGCAATGATCTTACCATAGAAAGATTCAAGTCTCTTTACTCAACAACAGCAAGCTGGTAGTTGCAAACAAACAAGGGAGGAAAATTACTAACTTCATAACAGTTTTCAAAATGCCAAAATTTGAAGATAGGTTTGTTGTGTAAGACAAGCGAGTACTTATGAAATAGAGGACCAAATGTGGTATGGATTGCATTTAGAAATTTCTAGCCTTCTACTGATGGAATTTAGGGTGGCTTTTTTGTCACCTAAGTCAGTTCAAAATCTCGGTGAGTTACTTGCCAATATGTTGACACTCATAAGGAATGTTGTAATGTCCCCTTTCTAGTGGAATCATTGAAACCTGAATCTTGCATTCAAAGTGTTTCTCAAGAGACATTAGAGCATTAGAAATCAATGAATTTTAGTAATAACTTCTAAAAGATTGAAGATATAAATATTTCGTTCTTGTCAAAGGATTATTTATTTCCTCCTTATCACTCACTATGAATGATTCCCCTATAATATATTTCATAAGTACATTAGGGTAGATGTTAACATCTTCCAGGTCCCATAGATGGATTCTATTATACCATTTGACGTCACAGCGAATGAATAGAGTCATTATTATTTATAAGGTGCAATAATTACTTTACATGAATATATATATATACATATGGTATTTGTCAATCATCTATGATGTATCACTAGATATATGTACTTAAATATATTCATCAATTATCATCCTATCATTTAAATCTTAATATATTTATCCTTCACAATTGTTGGCGTAACAACTAACACCTCTGGAGTAAAAGTTGTTATGAACAGCCTATGTACACTACGCAATGAGTGCTCTTCAAATAGGAGGGGAAGCTCCCTCGTTGTGCTTTGACAAAAATACTTGCAAAGGGAAATAAGCTAAACTATGTCCTGTCTTTTTGTTTCAGCTGTAGAGGTACAAGGCTTTCTTGAAAGAACTTATACGTAGTAGCTGAGTATTTTATGGTTTTGCAGATCCACTAACTACAACTAAACTTAATCTATCCAATCTCCTCAGGAAAACAGAGCATGAGGAAACGGAGCAAGGTTTGACTATCTGACGATAAACGAATTCAGATTCTCTACTTGAAGGCAAGGTGGTGCGACTATTATCTCAACCTGAATAAGTTTATTGGGCACAAAACAGATTTAAGAATTTACCATGTCAATCTTATGAAACCCTATGTGGCATAACACTTGATCAAAATAATAAAGACTTCACAAAACAGATTTATTATCACAATCTCATGAAACCCTATGTGGCATAACCCTTGATTATAATGATAAAGATTCACAAAACAGATTTATCACCGTAATCTCACGAAACCCTATGTGGCATAACGATTGATCACAAATGGTAAAGATACACAAAACAAATTTATCATCACAATCTCTTGAAACCCTATGTGGCATAACAATTGATCACAATGGTAAAGATGTTCAAAACATATTTATCTAAACTATGGAAAGAATCCACCATTACAATCTCTTGAAACCCCATGTGGCATAACAATTAATCGTAATAGTGAAGACACATGAACAAATACCAAAAGAGCAATATTGAGGGCAAGGTAGGCGCAGCATATATTTCTCTCTCAAGCAAAAGTTATTTACAAATGAGCAAAAGCTCCTATTTATATACATCAAGGTGTAGGGAACCCTAAAATCACCTTGAGTCATCTACAGTCTTGCAATGCATGCAAGTTTTGCTGCCAAACCCTAATGAAGTAAACTATATAGTTAATTGAAACATCTAATCTAAAAATGGACAATTGTGCAAGCATGCACGCCCTTATTGAAAGCGAGTTAACTGGAAGACTACCATCAGTTAACGTAAAACCCTAAATAAAACTCCAAGTGTGTAAAGCTGATCTCAGAATAGATATGCATGTGATGACAACATCGAAGTTAACTTGAAGGGTAAGTTAACTCATGTGTCTAATGTCTATCACGAAGGTGGGCAGAACCTGGATCGCGTGATCTGAGCAACCAATCCCTCAATGAGATTGTTAACTGTATCACTATCTGGAGCTATGAGACTCTGTCGAAGAATGCTATGTCGATGTAGCATATCCTCACCAGCTGTGATCTGAGACTGAAGTTCGCCCCTACTCCTTGTTGCCTCATTGAACAATGCTGACATGACTGTAAGTTGAGTAACCTTACAGCCAACAGTCTCCCCACTGAAAATGGTATGAATGAGTGCTTGGAGCTCTGACTGAACGTTGGTAAGCTCAACGTAGACACCACCCTCGATCTGATAACGGCACGGCAAGCGAGATACTAGAGTCCTCACAAACTGGAGTGCACTAGTGACGTGCTCTCTACTCAGTCAACTCTGATGCCAAAGTGTCCTCTATCTTTGCTCTGAAAACCAATTGTGTTTTCCAAGAGTAGATAGCTTCTCTGTCCTCTGCATTTGTGACTGTATCATAAGCCACACTCAGGTGAGCAATCATAATCTCATCCCGGGGTTTATTAATTGCCATATCTCGCTCCTCATCCTGAAGACGAAGACGGAGCTCTCGTGCATTGTACCGCAACTGATATAACTCTGTGAGCATAGTATGGCCTCTAGCAACAAACTCCTCCCATTCATCCAAACGCTTGCCATATGCAACTAAGTGATTAAGTTGACTTTGCTCTGCTGGAGGCTCAAGCATCGGCGGAAGTGTGTTAATGGCATCTGGTCTATGTACAAGGCTAGAAATATACTAACGAAGCTGTCTGATTTCAGCCTTGAGGGCTGCCTTATCCTCTCTGTCTTTCAGTATTCTATCCCTGGCACTGTTTGTAGCAACTTGTAGGAGATCAACCTGAGTCTGACGTGTGCTACGACCAAGGTTAACTGTGATAACCTCAAAATCCTGAGATTCCAACTCAGCCAAGTTCTTCCCCTGTGGAGGTACAACAGTCTCGACGACAATCTCAATATCTGTGTTTCTCTCTATGTGAACCATGTTCTTAACTCTCTTGTCTGGCGCATCCTGGTAAATGTCGTCAAAATCAGAATGATTAAGGACATAAGATGGTTGCCTCCTCTTCCTTCCTAGCTGAGCTTCGATCCAAGATTGATCTCGGCTAATGCTACTAGAAGGGTCGGTACTAGCAACAGGAGGCTACGATGAGAGTGAGTGTGTAGAAGACCCACTGTGAGGTGGAGAGTCTAAATCCAATTCAATGTGAAATGGGACTGGTGACTGCTCTGGAACTGATGTAAGAACTTGAGGGTGAACCTCAGGCACTGGCGGATTCTGAACTGATTCTATGATAGGTTGTCTATCAGGCTCCGTGTGTGTAACAGTGGCAAGCGCCTTGCCCTTTGAATTGTTTGGTGCTTGACCTTTCTTAGGAGGATTACTCCTCTTCTTTTTGTTAGGTTTTGACGAGGAAGGTAACGAAGGATTCACCACCATTGGCGGCTCTGCTCTGGGCACACTTACCCTCCTTGTCTTCTTGTTGTCGAGGTAAAGTATACTGTTCTGAATAACTCTACTTGACCTCTCCTTGACCGTTGCGTATTCCTTCGCGTACCAATCAACTGCTGGCAACGGTTGTGTATCGACCTGCTCTCTAAAAAACTGAGGAAGAACCTCTCCCTCATCATTTGATAAACCTTCCACATCTTCTGACAAGAAAACAGAAATTTGTGGAAGAGAGAAGCGGCCGTAACTGTGTCTGCGAACCTCGAAGTCATTTGGGCAATTTGCCCAGTAATCCTCCATAGAAGGCTCGTGATATGTACCTCCAGCAAGGCGAGCTGTATAATGACCTGAAAGGTCATAGGCACGTGCTTCGACAAGATACTTAAGATGATACTTCTCAAGCTCTTGCCCTGCAATCTTGGCATCAATTGCCGACTTGCACCAATACATTTCAAACTGAAAAGGAAAGTTGAGAGATGGTCTGTGCCTGCGGCGTAGAAGACGATGAACATCATGCATCTGTCTTAGGAACTCCTGAAAGACTGTCTTATCTTAAGGATAACGTGGAAGCATAGCTAGATTTCCTGTGAAGCTGTATACTCGAATGTAGGTGTATGTTGGGAATTGAATAAACCAATCTGCCCATCCATCCATCGCTGCCCTAGCAACTGCCGAGATACGAACATGCAACTCCCGGTCCAAATTTCTCACTGTATAGGTCAAGAAAGCCTCATGAACATGCTTGAAATGACGTTCAGCTCTGGTGAACTCAAGCTGATCATAATACTGGTAGACTTTCTGAACACTGAGAATTCCCACGGTGTTTAGTCCTCGGAACTGACCCTGATAAGCGATTAAGTACACGAGATATGAACACATGTGAAACTCATGGGCAACTAGGAAACCGGTGATCTGCTTGTGGAGAATATCGCTGATGAAGGATGCCCAATCATAATGCTCCTGCCCAGAAATGATGCGACCAATAATGTAATACATCCAAGGCTGGAAAACATTTGCATGTGCTTGACCTGAGACACGATTCAGGAGTGTGATTAGAATCACGTACTCATCCTTGTATTCACCACGACCCACATTGTTTGGCAATCTGTTCTTTGCTTGTTTTAACCATCTTTCTGCCATCTTTTTCTGACACTTGTCCACATCAGCATCAAATGCTTGCGCACACTGCTCCATAGAAATAACTAAACTGTTTGGGTGTTGAGGAATGCCAAAACTCCTTTCGATGTCCAAAGGTTTGAGACTGCAAATGATCCGTCTGTCAACTGACGCTATCTCACAAGTAGTAAGATTATAATGCTTAATGCAAGCCATCACAAACTCAACACAGTGAAGGGAGATAGGTATGAAAGCAGCCTCTAATAAACCAGACTGGTCAATATTTTGAATGATTGAACTTCTGATCTTGACAAGATCTAAAACTGCTTCTGGCAACACTTTGTGAAGATCTGTCTCGACCAACCTGAGAAAATCATGAGTAAGGACTGTTTTGGTCCTGTATTCGAGCTAAGTGAACTGCATTTTGAAAAATTCGCCTGTTGACTGTGAACTTGACTATATTCTGACAAGATTTCTGGAAGCTAAAAATACCCTGCGAGAGTTAAAAATAGCCTTTCGAAGAATTATTTTCAGCGAAAAATCCGAAATATGGGTTTTGTCCAGAAAAGGACTCTAAGACAACCCAGAACGTCAGATTTGCGAAAATTCAACTTCTACTTGATTGTACAAAGACTTTTCACTTGAGAAAATTAGTAACTCAAGAACGAATGTTCTAAAGTTAAAAATTCGTGAAAAATCAAACGCACAATTTCAACTCGAGGAAAATATATGAGAATGATCCAGATACTGAGACTTGTAGAATTCACCAATCTCAGGAACATGCAAACTGTATTTTGAGAGAAATCTGAGATTGAAGGATGAAAAAGACGTTTTTATGATGCTCTTTTTCTATGAAAGTCGCCTAAGATTTCTTTAGATTACTGACAATTGTGAACTTTGATCTTGCAAAAAGATATGTTAGGTAAAATTGCCTCTGGAAATTAATGTAGATTTGCCTTTGATCTGGAAAAATTCGCTTTGTTCTAAAGACCACGAATTTTCCTCTTGAAATTTGCGCCTTTGTTCTGGAGAATTTCAAATTTCCTTTTGAAGAAAATACGAATTTATCTTGAATTTGAGAATTCGCCTTTAACCTCTGAAGGATTGCGAATTTGATATTGAAAATTGAATACGCCTTGGATTTGAAATACTCCTTTGATCTCTGAAGAATTTGCAAATTTTGTTACTATGAATTCCCTTAAAGGTGCACGCCTTTACTTCTTGAAGAAATACGAATTGCTTTGAAGCTTGCTTTTAATAAAATTCGATTTCCCTTTGAAGAATATAAATTAGCTTTGAAAAATACGAATTCCTCTTAAGATTGGATTTTCTCTTAATGAATTCGAAATTCTTTTGAAAGCTCTGTGAACAATAATGAAAACGCCATACTTTAAATAAGAAGAAATTCGCACCAATTGGTAACTACAAGAATTGAAAACCCTGACAAAAATAGAAGATCTCTGATTGGTCCCTTTTAGTTCCACTGCCACTGACTGGAAGTTCGAATTTGAATAAATATAATAAAATATTTATTATCATGCAAATAGCAAAAGGCGCCAAAAATAGAAAATCGCCATCTTATGCTAAAATTGCAAATATTCTGAACTTCAGTTGACAATTTTGTTGAAGTCTTAAGATTCATCGTCGGGTTTCACCAATTCCGAAAAGTCATCTCTTGAGCTCATAGGCATCCATTTGCTCAAGTTATTTCACTTTTTATTAACTCCCTATTTTATAGTTGACTGCATAGTAACGACTAGCCATCTTCGACACTGATTTTTGAATGACTGAGAGATGCTGAGACTGAACTGAGATATTCATCGGAAAGCCTCCTGAACAAGGAAGAAATGTCTGCTGGGAGACACTACTGCAAAATCCATTGTTTAACACCTTGAAAAATTAGGCGCCTTTGATTAAATTCATTTACGGGTTCCAGACTTAGCCATTTTCCTAAACTGCCATCTGACACTTCAAACGGCTGCTGACGGCGAATGGTAAACCCTGCTGACAAGAAACAAAGCTCACTGCATGCCTGGAGACATTCTGCATCCAACGGATATATGCATGACCTTTGAAAAGTTCATTAAGGGCCTCAAAAGTAAAAGCGCCCTTGGCTCTTAGTTGCACTGGTGTCATTTTGACGAAAGTTGAACCTTCATCCAAGTACCCTACTTTGACCTCTGATATCTGGAGCTGGGATGACCCGATTCGAGCACTATCTGTTTTAACGGACAACCAGAAGGGCCCACAAGAGAAGTCTCTGGAGGTGACGAAGCAAGAAAACTGCTTCTAAGACCTCAAAAACTCCAGTGCGTATTTTATTTAAAATTACCGCTCCAGACTTGGCCTTTTTTTCCAGATATCCTCACTTTTCAGCATTACACTAAAGACCTCGCACGTACGAGCGTTTTCCAAATCCCGAAGGCTGACGGCTAGGCTCGTTGGATAGATAAAATGATTACGCTCAAAAGCCGTGAAGACTTCGAACGCGAACGGGCTCATCTGACAAACCTAAAGGCTAAGCGCCTCTGGACTGTAAAAATACACTGAAAATCTTTTGTTGGTTCGCCCGTGAAATTACGTGCTTGGTAGAATCTTTGCCACGATCACTTGAAATGTCGGATCGACAAGCTGGATGATGCATCGCGGAGCTGGGCTAGATTAGAACTGATGTTAGGAAGACCTTAACTGCAAATTTTGCCATCTGAAGGGTCCTTCAAACCAGCACCCCTGGGCTATACTTGCACTGGGAACAAATGGAGAAGCTCAGAAACGTGAAAACTCCATTATAAGCTGATCTTCAGACGACTGTTGCCGGAACTCTGAAACTCGGATGACTACGTTTGATATCTCGTTGGATAAGCAGACTAGTTGAGAGAAGATTAACTATATCCGCCATTGAAAATGCCAAGATTTACCCCCTCTTTAAGATGGGCGCCCTCAGGCTAGAGGCGCGCTTTTGCCTGAAAAAGACAAATTTCTCACATCTGGAAATTTAGGGATTTCAACTTCTGTTGTTGTTTGCCGGAGCTGTGAGTCTCGGAAAGTTAAGCTGGATAGCTCATCGGATAGCCAGACTAATTCTGAAGAGACTGACTGGATGCTTGAACATTTTAAACAAGATCTTGACCTTCAACAAGCTGGGCGCCCCTGGGCTATACTTGCACTTTCTGGCTTTTCCTTTGAGAAATCTTCATAAATTGACCATTAAAAACTCCGTTTCGATCATTGAAATCATCATGTGCAACATGAAACGCCGTCGTGAGACGTTCCTTTATCGTGAAAAGCTCCATTCTGAGTCCCTACTTCAGGTTCTGATCAATAGAACTGCTTTTGACTGACAAAATATTGACAAAAACTCCATGCTTGATATTGCCCAAAACTGCATTTTACCTCTTTTTAGCAAAGTTTAGACTCTTTTATGCAAAATGCCTTGATGAAGCAAAAAATTTGGTTTGGGTACAACAACAATATATCAAGATATATTTCTAAATCATAATATATTTAAATATATTTATAAAGGATTAGCTGTCATTTGAATTACTAATATATTTGACAGTTATCAATAATTAAATTCATAATTGTAAATAATACATATATATATATATAGACTATTATCCCTAACATCAATCATTAGTCTCAATGAAATATCACAGGTTACTATTCATGGGTGAGGTAGATAAGTATATTGACCATAATACTAACAAATAGTAATGATATAATACATCAGATAACAAGATAAAATGGTAATAATAATAATAATAATAATAATATCATAAATAATATGATACGTCAAGCATCCATATTAACCACAGCAATAACAAAATGACAATAATCATATCCTACATACTACGATGCATCAAATATCACATTAACTACAACAATAATAAATGGTAAATATCATTTATATTCTAAGTATCACCTGGAAACCTTAATTGTGGATAATCAATACCCAACAATGATGGTTTGATCTGCTTACTGATGTTTTGCCTGATCTGTAGACTCTTCCTGTCTTCTTTTAGCCAGTGATGATGATTCTTTTTCTCCTCTATTCCATGGTCTTTTATACCTTGTAAGATCCTCAAGAGAGGCGTCTCTATGAGGAGGGACGTCTTCATGAAAATGCATATCCTTTTGTTCATACTCCTTGAGCACTACCTTTTGAAACTAATTTGTAAACATAATTGATGCCTTCTCAACCTCACTCTATCGCTCTTTTATTTTGTCTTATTTATTTTTATATGGACTGTTTTGTTTTTGTGTTTGCAATATTTTGTCCTATTCAATTTGTATGATTCCCTTTTGTCTTATATGCTTACAACTTTGTTTTTGAATAATTAATTGTTGCTGTTGTAAACAACCTTTTTATATCTCCTCTGTAATCGTTGTTGTTCTCTTTGATGTATATTATGTTATGTCTTTATATTAATTATTACATGTTTCCTTATTTTAATATCTTTATTCCTAATTTATAATTGGTGTATTATATTTTAAATATTATATTTTGTATTTGATAATTATAATATTGTTATATATTATGTGTTTCTTATTCTAGGATTATAATTATAATATTGTTATATATTATGTGTTATAAATTGGTTTTATTGTTTATAATGTTACATATAAATATTATAATTATAATATTATCTTTGATTATTATAATTATAATAGTAATATTTAAATTTAGATTGCTTATATTTATATTTCGATATTATTTTGGTGTTACTATTTTGGGGGCATGACAAATGTTAAGTAATTATCGAGTAACTCACCTGAACACTCACAAGTGCATACTAAAATGTTGTTTGGTTTTCTTATTTTCTCTATTGTTCTTTAGACTCTTTGACAACATTGCAGCGATTTTTAGTTGATCTTGACTCATTTTGATTGATTTGATAATTCATTGACCAGATTTGAAAGATATGTAACTCTTAGTCTTTCTTTTTTTCTTTTTATTTTGTCTTCTTCATTTCTTCTCACATTATAGTTCTAGGGTCTTAATATTTTCTTTTTAATATTTTTTTTCCTTTTCTTTTTTATGTAAGAGTGTTGGGTGAAAATTATGTAATCATCTTTTCAATAGATAACACAACCTAGACTTCAGCCACAACTATGTGAGATAAAATCTCTCCTCTCAAAAAGGGGAGGCACCCTTCTTATTGCTAACAAAAGCTATGGTAAAACTAATAAAATATTTACACAATGTACACCATACTTACGAAATGGGTGGGGGCGGGGGTGTGTCACATTCATGCTTCTCTTTTTTTTCAAAAAAGATGTTTTACAATGCTTCATGGTTGGAAGTTCTAATTCAAGATAACTTTAAACTAACAACAAGCAATAATACCAATACCTCTATCTTGTCAAAGCAAAGTGTAGAGATACCATATATGATTAATAATAAACAAATAAAAGAAAAGGGGAAAGCTCACGAAGGCACAAAGTCATTTTGTAGCTTTTTCACTGATGGATCTGTGAAAGATGTACCATTTGTTGCATTAGAAGCACAAAGTCTTCTTAGACGCAGCAATTCCTCGAACAACATGAACAATTACAAGCACAAAGTCTTGTAGATCTTTCAACAAAAGTATCCAAACATAAATATAAATCCAAATAAAGAATGTAACACAAAGTTTACATAAATTACTTGAAGCCCTTCATATATCATCTACTAATCACCACCAATAAGACCAATCCACAAGATTATTGAATCCAACACAAAGTTTGGTTTGCAATTCTCTTCTTTATTGATCAGATTTCATTCACAAAGTATGAACACAAAGTTTCACATATCTTCTTCAAAAAGGGCAGCACTTTGTTGCAAAATACTTAAGGTAAAGATT
>VDFB02089191.1:0-24470 GCA_007258455.2 Sequoia sempervirens | reverse complement strand
TCATTTTGGGCTTCTGAGCTCATAACTTTTTGCCACAATCTCTGATTTTCATCTTCTTTGCGGCATTGGAAAGGTATTGAGGAGCTCTATCCTGTTGTCCATTCTCTTTTTTTTTTTTATCTTTGCCTAGTTTATTGTTATTCAAGATTTGTCCCAATGGATTTTTTGGAGATTACTTGGATGTTTTGGCAGGTGGAAAGGTGAAACTTGAATATTTTCACTTAATTTTAGTACCACTTCATGTTATGTTATGTTTATGCATGCATTAGAATTATCTCCTTTTATAATCATTAGGTTATTCCAACAAATGAACTAAGATAAAGTTCCATCTGGGGGTTTTCTTGCATAATAAATCTGATTAGAGTGTAGTTTGCACTTTGATCTCCATATCCATTTTGATTTGTTGGTAGCTTGTATGGGTTATTTGGTTTCCTAGTTTCTTTTGGCCACATTTTTGCTATAGCTTAACACATATTGGATTCATCAATTCACACTTCAGTTGAGAAATTATGTTTCTTGATCCTCATTGGTTCAGATTCTTCTTAGTTTGAGGGCCATGTTTTTATGGTTACTGTTCCAAAGTATTCATGGTACTCCTTCCCATGGAAGAGTTTTAGTCATAGTTTGGCATCGGCATCGAGATACATGGGTTACAGATTCTGTCATCATTTTATCTACTGTTGCTTCATGGATTCCAGGGTTGTTCCATTTTGTGAGTTTTCCAGTGTTTCGTGGCATTGGGTATGCTGTCACATTATCATGATTCTGGTTTTGGTTTCAGTTGTAGACAAAAGTATCTTTCCTTGCTTGTCAAATTGCGGTTCTAGTGTGACTCTACAGTGTTCTTCTAGTACTTCTTTGTAGCAGTCATCTCATTGTAGGGGGATTTTTTTCCACTGGGTTTTCCTTCTCTACCTTATTGCATTTGTACTTGGGTACCTGATCAAGCCTTGTTGTTGGGACCCATTCATGCTTTCTTGCATTCATCTTAGTTTTAGGTGCATGCTTTGTTAGTCTCCCTAAGTTGTACTTATGTGGGGGTGTTGGTGTAATTAATATTTAATTACACTTTACATAAGTTCACATAGGTAATTATTTAATTCCTAGGTTAATTAGTTGTCATCCTTATCTTGTTGAGCTATCTTGTTTCTCAAGATAAGATTAGGGTTATGCATCTTTTCTTTTATAAAGAAAATCATATCTTGTAATTTTCAATTCTCGAATAATAATTATTTGCACATCTTCTTGCAAATCTCTACTTTTTCTATTTTTCTCTTTTGTGGAAGGATATTCTGGTTTGCAAATCTCATCTTGGTTTCTAACAAGTATGTGTTGGTCATCCTCAAACACTTGAAAATTCTAAACATTATCAGGGACTACTAGAATTGAAACTAGCTCAACTAAAAATCTTTTCAATTTGGAGTCCTGCATAGGCTCCAAAGCACTAGCCGTAACTTCCAAAGCATTTGTAATATGATTTTGCTCCCTAGGAATCAGAGTAATTCCAAAAGCATCAAAATCCTCGATCAAATTCCAAACCCTATTTCTATAAGCAACCAATCTTTTATTATGGCAAGTAAATTGGTTGCAAACCTATTTGATAATGACTTCAGAGTCCCCCATCACCATAAGAGATGTGACCTTCTTCTAGTGATCAAACATTAAGCCCCTCACAAGTGCTTCATACTCTACCATGTTGTTTGTACAACCAAACTGTAGCCTATAGGTAGCAAAGTAAGTCTTCCCTTTTGGATTGGTTAATTCCACCCCTGCTCCACTTCTTGATTTGGACTTAGAGCCATCAAATTTTAGACTCCATAATTTATTTGGGGTTGGGGTCTCTTTCTTTTTCTATTCTACATTATTTTGCTTGGAAGAAGTATATGATGGCTCGAACTGGTGTTGATCATCGGTATTTCAAAGTGACTAGGGGCACAATTCACCCAAAGATTCCCCTGGATTGATTTTTTTTTTAGTGAGTGATTCCTGCACCTCCTCTTGAGTTAGGTCATGATTTACTACCTTTTTCACCGATCCCCTGGGCATTGGAAGTGTTTCTAGGATAAGTGCAATTAGAAAAGACTGAGATTCCTCAGCCCCTAGTTGTAATTTAGAACAAAGAACCTGAGTCTACTTGGGTTGAGAAGATGATTCCTTCTGAGTAGAGTAGGATCTTATAAGGATGGTTGCATCCTTTGCTTGAAAATGAAACTCATTAATAGTGGCCTAGAGTTGACACTCTCCAATTTCTTTTACTAAGGAGACATGTTTCAAGACATCTACATAGGATTTTCAAGTTAACTCAGAATGATTTTGGTAATGAACCCTACACCAGTTAGGAAGTAGGAGACTGCACATATCAACCTCCTATCCTAGTACCATCATATCCTTTTGTAATTTCATTATTAGGACTTGTTGATTAATAGTAATCATTGGGTCATTTTGCTTCAAGAGGGGCGAGTCATTAGAATGAAGTACTGAAAAAGTCATGACCTCCTCCTGCTTATAAACTCCTATCTCAGTTTCAAAATAGGCTACTTCATTAGGGGAGTCATACTTAGTAATCATATGTTTGAGCCTGGGCTCACATTCAATTATGATCTAGCTTGCTATCCCTTTCCAGGGCAGCCACATGTGTGAGAAATCTAAAGACACATATCCACCTAGACTATTCATTAGGTTTTTGCTTAAGAGCATCCCATAGGTTTCTGGGATATCCGTGACTTGGATATCCACATAAGTTTGGATCCTTGGATCAGATCCAATCTGTACATGGATATTTTTTAGCTCTCTTACCACATTAACTTCTGATTTTTCTAACTAGATAACCTTTTTATTTGTCTGGAGTGGGCTTAGACCTAACTTCCTACAAATGGAAAATGGCATGACATTCCCCCACACCCTAGAATTGAGTAGATAGTTATGTAAATTCTTTCCAAAAATTCTCAAACTTAGCAAGAAAGGTGGAGTACCAGTCTTACCTTTATAGAGAGTTGCATTCATCTCATTGGCAAGAGTCACCTTTTCTCTTCCTTTTGACCTGTTTGCTTCCACCAAGGCTTTCAATAGGATTTCCTTTTGTGTCAGTCACCATTTCAAAATATCAAAGAAATACATTGAAGTCTTCTACCTTTGCATTTCTATAATGAAATCAAATTCTGAAATATTCCTAACCTAATATTTAGGAATTGAAGATGAATTACCTTTTCCTAAGAATTTGATGGTCCCTTTGGTGGTGGTGGATTATTATCAACATCTTGATTTGGCAGGACAATATTATTAGGAGGGGCAGATGTCGTGAATGGGCCTCTATTTTGATTTCTAAGGAAGTGGACTCCCTTGGTTTGGAAGGCGTGGAAATCATACACATATTCTACTGCTTCATTTTCTTCATGGTTGGGAAATGGAAGCTCTTTCTCAAAGATATCATATGCCAGGGAAGTATCTGTTGATCCAACAGATTTGTTGGATGCACCCTAGAATGGAGCATCAACTTGAGCTATCTTAACCATTTTTTCCATCTCTGGGAAATTTACCTCAGAATGAACCGATGTATCATGTAGTCTACACCAATTAGTCATAAGGTGGAGGTCTACCACATTGGAAGTGTGTGGCCTTTCGTCTCCCATTTCATAATTGTGAGAGACTTCCCCATTATTGGGTCCAGTATTCCATGGCCTATTGTTGTTAGGCCTTTGACTATATCGTCTATTCTGAATTTGATAGTTTTGATTAGAGGAGTTTTGGTTCTAGAAATTCCTATTGATGTTCTAGTTGGCATTGTAATTCTAATTGGGATTCTGGTTTGGATAGCCACCCTAATTAGAATATCCCCTTGACTCTGAAAACCTTGGTTCTGGTTGTGAGGGGGATTGTGTCTAAGTTGAGCCATGTCATTAGACATCTGAGATAGTGTCTTTTTGAGAGTCTCCATATCATTGGTCAGTTGGAGAGTCTTTTCATTTTCTACATTCTTCACAAGAAAAGATTGATTAACTAAACTTCACCCTCTAGCTTGATTTTGGTAGTTTTGATTTTGTTGAGAGGAATCCTAGGGACCATTATTAAAAAAGGGCATGGGAGGTGAAGCTTGGAATTCATAGATGGGTCCGTATAGGGAATAGGATATCCCTGGAACCATATTGAACAAAGGGGGTTGATTGGACATTGGGTATCCTAAAGGAGGGAGAACTCATCCTAGACTCTCGGATTGCAAATTGATCTATTGTTGCAATTGAATGGAGAGATGATATACCTTAGCCAAAGAATTAGTTACGTTAGCATTATAGGTCCTTTTTAAGAACAAGCCAATCAAAGGGTCCACAACCCTTAAGTATGCCAAGATGGCAATGTTCTCAGCCACCAAGTAAGGATTCTGCAACCTTCGGTACTTTCTCTAGAACCTAGTGTTGAATAGAGGGAGTGGTTCATGATATTCCTTTCTTATGGTGGAAAACTGGTCGTAAAAGATAGCAGGGTCTATGTAAACCCTGAATTGATTGATAAAAGAATTTTCCAAATCCATCCAACCTCGAAGCAATCCTTGGGGTAAGTTCAGGTAACAATTCTATTCCATGTCTCCCAATGAATAGGGGAATAGTCTGCACACGTCTTGATGAGCCAGCTAACCATAGGTACAAGCATCCTTAAATGCCTATATATGTTCCTCAACACTTCTTGACTCCCCATGCATGTACTTAGGACAAAACCTCTCTAGGTTCTTTGGGAGATCATGTATACCTATAGGGATAGTCCCCAATGGTGAAGGATTATTAACGAAGTAAGTCATTGGTGGTGGTGGTGGTGGTGGGGGTTGAACTAGCTGTTGGATGGGCTGAACCAACTATAATCACACTTGAGATGGATTCGGTGGTGGATTGAAAGTTATCCACTAGGGTATTGGTGAAAATCCTAGTGGAGTGAGTGGAGCTAACAAGGGTGGTATGATGGTTGCCACAATCTTGTGAATCTTGTGTCTTGTTGGGGTCTTCAGTTCTATGAAAGGTGGTGGGTTGTCAGTTGATTGAAAAACTCTATGGGGCCTCTTTGGTGTGGAAAACCCAAAATTATCTAGTTTTCTCTTTTTCCCTCCTAGCACTAGATCTGTTAATGGTCAGAATATCTCAACATGTAAATAGAATATTGCTATTTTGTTTCTCCTGAAAGAGAAAGATAACACATGGATACCTAACTCCCAAGGTCCTATTAATCAGTTCATCACTGTGCTAATTTCACTCAATGGTTGATGTAACTATAATGTTCTAGGGGCCTGTTGGTGTTGAGCTTCTAGATTTTTCTAAGATCAAACATATATTCAAACCTACTTTAACCAGTGGTTTTAAAGAAATAGAAAAAGATAGATCAAAGCTTTGGAACTGAAGAGAATGTTAATTCACCTATGTAATCAGACCTGTTGCCTTCCAAGGAATTCTTAAACTAAAACTTCAAAATAAAATCAACTTGCAATTAACACAGTTTCATTCATTCACAGTGCAAACTTTAACAACAAATTGTAAATCATCATTTGAACATAACATAAGATAAAATTTCATTCCTTGAAAGCCTTCCAAATCAAATAATTAATCCAAGATAAATACCATTCTAGAGCATAAAATGAAGTAGATTTAAATATGGCTACTTCTACTATTTCTAAAATAGATAAACAACATTTAAAAATCTGGCAAAATCACTAGTGTACAGAAAACCCATGTCTTCAAATCATCTCCATCTACAATAAGAAAACTTGAAAGATACATCACTACCTTCTACTCTCGAGTTTCTCTACCTTCTAACCCTAACTTGCTAACCCTAACCAGAAGAAGAAGAGCCAAAAGAAGATAAAAGATCATATTTAAAAAGCTAACTCTTTCTCAAATTAAAAGTCCCAATCCTTTACAAAGAGGTGAAAAATACCATATATACATGTGCCCTCAAAAAATCAGCCCCATTTTAGGGTTTACAATATATGTCAGTTTGCAACAAAGTCGGCCCTAGAAGAGTTTCAATAAAGTCAATGAGGCATTAAATGTGCATACCCTATTCATGTAGGTGAAATATTGCTCCCAAGCATGGCCTTCAGATCTTTTAAAATCAATGGTCGCAATATGAAATGATTAAATTAGGAACGAGATCATAAACCTCTGCAAACCTCTATATTCATCCATTGCAATTGTTAAAAGGTTATGGGTAAAATCAATGAGATTCACTAACTCTTTACACCTTAATCTGTTCAAATACTGTTACTGCGTAAGGAATCAACAAATCTTAATTACGGATAATATCGACTTCGTAATGTAAAATTGAAGTATTCTACGACAAACAGGTCAGCACATTAATCATGATTTACATAACCAAGAATCTTCATCTTCAGATTAAACAAAGACGTCGAGGTTGGCTTACTTGCAAAATTATAACAAGGGTGGCGCCATAACAGTAAGGTGTTTCCAAAAGAATCAGGGAGGTTAAATGAATCTTTACGCCCTACCATGATCAAATGATGCTGCAGGAATAGATTGTGTAAAATATCAAGGTGATTATTTAAATCTATAATCCCTACCATGCTCAAGTGTTGCCATTGTGACAAGTAGTAGATGAAATCAAGAGGTTATTTAAACTTCCATTCCTTGCATTGTCTAAATGATGCAGCGATGGAAATTTGCTAAAAAGAATCAAAAGGGATAAAATGCAATCCAAACCAAATAAGATACACATTCATGAAATAGTAATTTTCATAGTTAATACATTGACTTCCCTGGAAGAAAGTAATCACAAAACTACCACATAAAATTGATGGTATAACAAGGGTGATTCATTAAGCAAACATGGGTATAAAGAATTTCCAAAAGAAATAATGAATAGTGCCAGGGATCATGAGTAGATTGTCTCAAGCAACATTGTCAATAGCTTATGGCTCAAACAACATAGCATGCCAGAATGGAAATCTTACTGTATATATATATAAATCCTATGCAGCCTCTAACCATTAAGATGAGAGAAATGTTAAATGAAGACAATTTGAAAATCCCAGATGCTTGCTTGAAAACAGATCCATGCGAATCTCATCTAATTCCAAAGATTCATACTGTATACTACGTTTTTTTTTTTAAATTCAAAAATTCATGTTTTAATCATTTCTCTGTTGCATGCACAGGTTCAAGAAGATGAAACGAATTCTATAGACAAACAATAATTTTCTTGAAACAATCAGCATTCGAACGAAAAGATTTTATCTGCTTCAGAATAAATTTCAGATAATAAAAGAAAAGAACCTATGTTTCCTGTTTAATTTGCACTCAAACATATGAAGAACATGGAAGACCACATCCAAAACTTTTCTTAATCAAGAAAACTGTCCTCCAGCTTTTCCAGAAGACTCCCGTATAACTCCCTTCCAAGCAAAATTTCCTCCAAATTACTGTCGTGAAGGCTCTTCTAGAAAATCATAGTGAATCCCCCATTTTTTTGCAACCCTAAAGGCTAATTAATACAATTTACTCCCCAAGTTACAACTTATCTATTTATAATCATGCATTCTATAATCGCTCATGCAATTATAAATATCTAAGATATTTTCACACAAGTCTAGTTTCTAGATATTTTAACTTTTGAAAATATACTCTTTAAAATATCTTCTTTTCCTTAATTAAAATTTTCACAATTAAAATCAACAAATGTAATTAATTAAATATCCCTTTTAATTTAATTTAATAAATCATACCATCACCAAATCATAGTGATTTAATATTTCAATAAAATAACATATAATCAAAATAACTTAATTTAATTAAGCCTTTTAAAGAACAATAATTAACCTATTTAATTTTAATTTAAACAAATCAACTCACACAAACAATACAAATGAACACGACAAATACACTAGACAACTACACAGGGTAACATAAAGATACTCATTTGAAAAATAACGATGGTTCGCAAGGACCTGTCAATACCTCTAAGAACATATTTATAATGAATTAGGGTACACTCAGACCTGACAAGCAGGTGGAGCTATTACCTGGTACTTGTGTCTGTAGGAAAACATCAAGGTTAAAACATATATATACTCATGTTAGAAAACACACCATGAATAAGAATTACAGTGTAGCAGGGTACTCACGAATGAGTAATGCTACACTATCTTATCCACCAGCACAACAAGAAAGATCAATCATATACAATCATATCAACATGATAACATAAGCAATAATCATAACCAATAAGCCATATCATGAATGAATCTATCATAGTATCATCAAACCAACATAACCTAATAACCAGGATGTCAATGTATCATCCACAAAATCAAAACTACATAGTATCCAGAATCACCTCAGAAATGAAACAACATAATATCAAAGTAATCTAAAGCATCTATCAAGCAGAATCAACTAAACAATATGTTGAAACGGAAGGGACACTACAACCCTAATCTTATCTTGAGCAACAAGATAGCTCAACAAGATAAAGATGACAACTAATTAACCTAGGAATTAAATAATTACCTAAGTAAACTTATGTAAAGTGTAATTAAATATTAATTACACCAACAATACTTGTCTTCTTGCAAGTTCAAATGTCTTTGAAGGGAAGATCATAGATGAATCAGATAGAGATCAGGGAGAATGGGACCTTGAAGGTTGTGATATAGGAGTAATGAATTTAAAGAGTAACAGCATCCCCAAGGGGATGGTAGCCTTAGAAAGGATATTTGATTTTGATACTTGGGCTCGAGAGAAAGTGTGAACGCAAAGTGGAGGGAAGTATGAATCTACTAATTTGGCTGATTCGGGTCTCGAAAGAAGTGTCCTTATAGGTAAGACCTACGTCGAAGAGATCAGAAATGAGATAATTAGGGTGTTAAAAGAAGATATTGTGGAAATTTCCTAGAGCTATGAAGATTTGAAGACTTTTGACACCTCTGTGATCACACACACAATAGTGCTGAAACCAAAAGCCAGGCCCTTTTTTCAAAGGAAATGCCTAATCAATGCCTTGATTGAACCATTGATACAGAAGGAAGTGCAAAAAAATTTATTAGAACAAATCATCTTCCTAGTAAGGCACTCCACATGGGTTAACAATCAAGTTCTAGTACATAAGAAAAGTGGGGTGATCAGGTTGTGTGTTGACTTCAGAAACCTGAACAAAGCCTCAAAAAAGGAAAACTATCCACTTCCTTCTCTTGATGAGGTGTTACAAACTATTAATGGATCCTAGATGATGTCATTTTTAGATGGCTACTCCAGGTATAACCAAGTATTGGTCAGCCAGGAAGACAGGATGAAGACTGCCTTCACTACAAAATGGGGGACATCTTCCTATCGATGCATGCCATTCAGCCTCATTAATGTTGGAGCTCTACCTTTCGTTTCCTTTGTTCTTTGTTTCTATTTTGTTTCCTTCTTTGGGGATCCTCTTTTCTTTCCATCTTAAAGCATTTGGGTTGCTATTCAAAGAATACTATAGGCACTAGGAGAGAAATTGGTTTAGGAATTTTTAGGCATATATGTCGAAAGATTTTGTTCTAAAATTCATGCCTAATGGTCATTTTAGCATGATTCTGAAGGCTATTAAGAGTAAGGTGTATTGAGGATAACCTCCTAAACTATCATTTAAATCTATCACAAAATAGATAAAACATCCGACTATGGAGTGCCTATTCATCTCTGGGTAATTATATATTCGATTCAAGTGAAAAATTTGTTTCTCCAAGACTGCCATAGGATCCACTTTAGTTCTCAACCCACATTTCAAACTACTAAACTCTTTGTATTGAGGAGGTTTTTGAAAAGAATTTTCACAAGGCCTATAAAAGAGATAAAAAAAGAGAAGCATTAAAATAAAGGCAAACTCAATACTAAGTGGGTAATTCAAGTATCTCTATCGGGGCTATGGATGCCTGACTGGCAGTAGAGCAATGCTTTGAGACAACTAGAGGCATCTCTATCGGGGCTATAGACGCCTGGTTGGTAGCAGAGCAATTCCCAAGATTCTATTGCACGATAGTCAAAGGACTCAACTCGTGTAGCTTGAATCATAGATATAGTTGTTTAGGTGTGGAGAAAGCTCAAATAAAGAAGGATGCACTATAAGCATGCACACACTTAGATTAAAGCGCTAGTTTGTGTTGGTCCTACATTTTGAGATTCTAGCTCAACTTTACTTAAATATGTTGATCACACTTAAGTTAACATGTCTTATAAGTTATAAGTTTTGGGATGATTAAATTCTTCAATATCTTAAAAATGGGTAAACCATTCTCCTAGCCAAGTCACCATTTGTTATGCCTTGCATAACCACCCCATATTATTTTACTTTGTAACAAAATGGGTCCCCCTTTTCTTTTGTTTTCATCACCTTTGGTTGTTTGGTTGGGTCTTAGGAGTTCTTTTGTATTCCTCCTAAGTCTATCTTTTATTTTTTTAGAGCCGGGTCTGGAGTTAAATCTAAACATTGAACTCTTTTAAGGTTTCTAGTTCAGTTTCCATCCTGACTCTGACTTCGCTTTTCTTTTTGTTTCTTCTTCATTAGTTGTTTTTGACTAACACTTGGGTTGGTCCTTTTCTCCTTTTTTTTGGATGTTTTCCTTTGGTTCTGTGTCTCGTGCCTTAGGAATTTTCTTTTCTACCTTAGGCATTTTTGTTTTGTTCTAGCGGATGTAGAAACGAGACTGAAACCGAACTTGGAAATCCTTCCAAGTTCTGATTTCTATTCCTTTTCTGGTTCCAGTTCTACCTCTTTTGTTTTTTCCTTGGGAATTTTTAGTTCTGATCCATTAGATGTGGAACCGAACCTAGAACCGAACTCTGGAACTTCTTAAAGTTCTAGGTTCGGGTTCCGTTTCGGTCCCAATTTCGCCTGTCTTGTTCATTTTTCCTTCGTTCCTTATGTTTTGTCGTGGGGTGCCTTCTCCCCTTCTTTTTCTTCCTTCTCATCTTTTTCTTCCTCATCTTTTTCAGTGTTGTCAGAAAGTGGGGTCAGGATAGAACCTGAACTTGAAACTTTGAGAAGTTTCAAGGTTGGATTTGGTTCTAGTCCCGGCTCCCCCAGGTTTGTTTGTTTTTCCTTTGGTTCTGATCACTTGGTTGGTTGGTTGGGTTTTGTTTCTTTCATTTTTTTCCTTTGCGGACGCGGAGCTAGAATGGAGTGATGAGTGTGAAGTTAGTGAAATGTTTGGTTTTTTCCCCCTTTCTAACTCTGGTCCTAGTTCCGGTTTCATTTTGGTTCCACCTCCACTAGTTTTAAAGGAAAGTGTGTTTACAGTTTCGAATTTCATTCTGCCTCAGCCTGAGTTGGGTTTCTTTTTTGCTAAGGATATGTGAAAGGCAAGATGAAGAATGGTGTATTTTCTATGCTTTGGAGTACTAATGAGGGCATTGTTTTGTAGGACTAAAGCATGTGGAGAATATTTGAGTCTGTTGGAAAGAGTACCTCAACCAAATCTGGTATGAAACTCCTGAATGACCAAAGTTGGTGTGACATTCTTTTTGTCTGACCAAGTAGTAGCTATGTAAAATTTGGAATGCTCGGGTCACCTAGACATTGTGGTTGTCTTACCCACTGAGGTTATCACCAAGACATTTCAGTCACTGTGAGCTCTTGCCAATGACTGTCGGTGTTGCCAATGGAAGGTACTCTCGGTGTGATGTCTAGTCGATGACTGTTGGTCTTGTCAAGACTCTTGGCCAAATGGTTTTCTCTTAGTGTGATGTCTTGCCAACTGAGGAAGTCTCGCCGACAAAGGAACACTTCGGTGTGACATGAAGGCTCACCAAAACTCTTGCCGACTTGTTGCTCTTGCTGACGGATGTGTTCATGCTAAGCATCGCTGAGACTCTTGGCCGAAGGGTTTTACACTCACTATGACCTCTTACCGAATGCGATGGTCTTGTTGATGAGTCTGTTGTGAACTTTGGTGAAAGATCTCACCAATCTAGCTGATAGTGATTGTCTCGATGATAATCTTGGACATTGGTATAACTCTTGTAGTTCATTTTGAACTCTTGCCGATAGTGGTAAGTTATGTCGATAGTTGTTGTGGAGGATTGTAGCATAGGGGAGATACAACTAGTGTCTCACCGACATGCGATTATGTTTGAATAACTTTTGATTGCCTGAAAATCCTATGTGGTATGTGCTCGACCAATCAAAGGAAGCTGGGGGTGAACCAGTGGTAGTTGGATTGTTGTCGCTGTTCTTGTGAGGAAGATCAATAGATCATGAACAACATGCATATACTCAGAAATTGAAGATGATGTTTGGTTAAATGAATGGTTCGATGGATGATCAGTGTGTGTGAATTCAGTTCTGAGGGTATCTGATGTCATTTCTCAAAGAATTCAACTGGTAGAAAGATATAGAATAAGAGGAAAGCATGCAAAGGGGAAGTGGCAAGTCTTAATGATAAATAGTGCATTCGTTGGAAAGAGTAGGTGAGCATGAGGGGGTAACACCACTGGAGCATTCAAAGAAACTCTATGGAGCAATTTTTGAGCTCGAGGATGAAATGTGTGGAGTCTTAATGGTGATCTTGCGGGCTGTGAGTTAATGTGATGGTTGCAAAAGATCTGAAGCGCATGCCTAGGAGCAATCTTTCACTGACATGAATAGGGTATGCACATTTAATGCCTCATTGACTTTATTCAAACTCTTCTAGGGCTGACTCTACTACAAACTGACATATATTGTAAACCCTAAAACGATGCTAATTTTTTGAGGGCGTGTGTATATATGGCATTTTTCACCTCTTTTTAAAGGATCGAGACTTTTACTTTAAGAAAGAGTTAGCCTTTTAGATCTAATATTTTATCTTCTTTTGGATCTTCTTCTTCTTGTTAGGGTTAGCAAGTTAGGGTTAGAATGTAGAGAAGCTCGAGAGTAGAAGGTAGTGATGTATCTTTTAAGTTTTCTTAGTGTAGATGGAGATGATTTGAAAACATGGGTTTTCTGTACACTAGTGATTTTGCAAGATTTCTAAATGTTGTTTATCTGTTTCAGCAATAGTAAAAGCAATCAGATTTAAATCTACTTCATATTATGCTCTAGAATGGTATTTATCCTGGGTTAATTATTTGATTTGAAAGAATTTCAAGGAATGAAATTTTATCTTATGTTCTGTTAAAATGATGATTTACAATCTGCTGTTAAAGTTTGCACTGTGAATGAATGAAACTGTGTTAATTGCAAGTTGATTTTATTCTGCAGTTTTAGTTTAAGAATTCCTTGGAAGGAAACAAGTTTGATTACTTGGGTGAATTAAAATTCTCTTTAGTTCCAAATCTTTGATCTATCATTTTCTGTTTCTTTAAAACCCCTGGTTAAAGTAGGTTTGAATATATGTTTGATCTTAGAAAAATCCAGAAGCTCAACACCAGCAAGACACTTGAAAATTATAGTTACATCAACCATTGAGTGAAATCAACACAGTCATGAACCAATTAACAGGACCTTGGGAGTTAGGTATCCATGTGTTATCTTTCTCTTTTAGGTGAAAGAGACTAGCAATATTCTATTTACATGTTGTTGTGCTATTCTGACCATCAATAGATCTAGGGCTAGAAGGAGGGAAGAAGAGAAAATTGGATAATTTTGGGTTTTCCTCACCAAAGAGGCCACATAGAGTTCTTCGATCAATTGACAACCCACAACCTTTGATAGAACTCAAGACCCCAAAAAGACACAAGATTCACAAGACTGAGGCAACCATCATACCACCCTTGTCAGCTGCACTCCACCAGGATTTGCACCAATACCCCAGTGGATACCTTTCAATCTGCCACAGAATCCATCTCAAGTGCCATTACAGCTATTTAGCCCATCCAACAGCTGATTCAACCCCCACCACCACCACCAATGGCTTACTTCATTAATAACCCTTCACCATTAGGGACTATCCCTAGAGGTATACATGATCTCTAAAAGAACCTAGAGAGGTTCTATCCTAAGTACATGCATGGGGAGTCAAGAAGTGCTAAGGAACATATATAGGCATTTAAGGATTCCTGTACCAGTGCTCAGGTGGCTCATCAAGATGTTGTGTGTAGATTGTTCCCCTATTCATTGGGACACATGGCATATAATTGGTACTTGAACTTACCCAAGGATCGCTTCGAGGTTGGACAAATTTGGAAAACACTTTTATCAATCAGTTCAGGGTTTACGTAGACCCTACTATCCTTTACCACTAGTTTTCCACCATAAGAAAGGAACATCATGAACCACTCCCTCTATTCAACACTAGGTTCTAGAGAATGTACTAAAGGTTGCGCGATCCTTACTTGGTGGCTGAGAAAATTTCCATCTTGGCATACTTAAGGGCTGTGAACCCTTTGATTGGCTTGTTCTTGAAAAGGACCTATTATGCTAATGAAACTAATTCTTTAGCTAAGGTATATCATCTCACCATTCAATTACAACAACAGATCGGTCTACAATCTGGGAGTCTAGGAGGAGTTCTCCCTCATTTGGGATACCCAATGTCCAATCAACCCCCTCTGTTCAATATGGTCCCAAGGATGTCCTATTCCCAATACGGACCCATCTCTAAATTCCAAGCTTTACCTCCCATTCCTTTTTTAATAATGGTCCCCAGGATTCCTCCCAGTAAAATCAAAATTACCAAAATGAAGCTATAGGATGAAGTTTAGTTAATCAATGTTTTGTTGTGAAGAATGTAGAAAATGAAAAGACTCTCCAACTAATCAACAAGATGGAGACTCTCAAAAAGACATTGTCTCAGATTTCTAATGACATGGCTCAACTTAGACAAAATCCACCTCACAACCAGAACTAGGGGTTTCAGAGTCAGGGGGGATATTCTAATGAGCATGGCTATCCAAACCAAAATCCCAATTAGAATTACAATGCGAATCAAAACGTCAATAGGAATTTCTAGAACCAAAACTCCTCTAAAAAAAACTATCAAAATCAGAATATAGGATACAATCAGAGGCCTAACAACAATAGGCCATGGAATATTGGACCCAATAATGGAGGAGTCTCACAATTATCAAGTGGGAGACGAAAGGCCACACACTGCCAATGTGGCAAATCTCCACCTTATGACTAATTGGTGTAGACTACATGATACAAGAGTTGATTCTGAGGTAAATTTCCCAAAGATGGAAAAAATGGTTAAGATAGCTCAAGTTGATGCTCCATTCTAGGGTGTATCCAACAAATCTGTTGGATCAATGAATATTGCCCTGGCATATAATATCTTTGAGGAAGAGCTTCCATTTCCCAACTAGGAAGAAAATGAACCAGTAGAAGATGTGTATGATGCCCAAGCCTTCCAAACCAAGGGAGGCCACTTCCTTAGAAATCATAATAAAGGTCCATTCATGACCTCTGCCCCTCCAAATAATATGGTCCTACCAAATCAAGATGCTAATAATAATACACCACCACCAAAGGGACCATTAGATTGTCAAAACAAAGGTAATTCATCTTCAATTCCTAAATATCAGGTTAGGAATGATTCAAAATTTGATTTCATTATAGAAATGTAGAGGCAGAAGACTTCAATGTCTTTCTTTGATATTTTGAAATGGTGCCTGACTCAAAAGGAAATCCTGTTGAAAGCCTTGGGGGAAGAAAACAGGTCAAAAGGAAGAGAAAAGGTGACTCCTGCCAATGAGATGAATGCAGCTCTATATAAAGGTAAGATTGGTACTCCACCTTTCTTGCTGAGTCTAAGAATTTTTGGAAAGAATTTGCATAACTGTCTGCTAGATTCTAGGGTGTTGGGGAATGTCATGCCATTTTCCATTTGTAGGAAGTTAGGTTTGAGCCCACTCCAAACAAATAAAAAGTTTATCCAGTTAGACAAAACAAAAGTTAATGTGGTAGGAGAGCTAAAAAAATCCATGTACAAATTGGATTTGATTGAAGGATCCAAACTTATGTGGATATCCAAGCCACAAATATCCAAAAAACCTATGGGACGCTCTTAAGCAGACCTGATGAAAAGTTTAGGTGGATATGTGTCTTTGGATTTCTCACACATGTGGCTACCCTGGAAAGGGATAGCAAGCCAAATCAGAATTGAAATTGAGCCCAGGCTTAAACATATGATTACTAAGTATGACTCCCCTAATGAAGTAGCCTATTTTGAAACCGAGATAGGAGTTTATAAGCAAGAGGAGGTCATGACTGTTTCAGTACTTCATTTTGATGACTCACCCCTCTCAGAGCAAAATGGCCCAATGATTACTATTAATCAGCAAGTCATAATAGCAAAATTACAAAAGGATAGGCTGGTATGTTGAGAGGAGGTTTATATGTGCAGTCTCCTACTTCCTAGCTGGTGTAGGGTTCATTACTAGAATCATTCTGAGTTAACTTGCAAATCCTATGTAGATATCTTGAAACATGTCTCCTCAGTAGAAGAAACTAGTGAGTGTCAACCCCAAGCCCCTATTAATGAGTTTACTTTTCAAGCAAAGGATGCAACCATCCTTACAAGAGCTTGCTCTACTTAGAGGGAATCATCTTCTCAACCCGAGTAGACTCAGGTTATTTGTCATGAATTGCAACTAGGGGCTGAGGAATCTTAGTCTATGCCAATTGCACTTATCCCAGAAAAACTTCCAATGCCCAGGGGATTGTTGGAAAATGTACTAAATCATGACTTGACTCAAGAGGATGTGCAGGAATCACTTTATGAACAAATTTTCAATCCAGGGGAATCTTCGGGTGAACTATGCCCCTAGTCACTTTCAAATACTAATGATCAGCACTGGTCTGATCCATCATATACTTCTGCCAATCAAAAGACTATAGAATGGAAAAAGAAAGAGACCCCAACCCCAAATCAATTATGGAATCTAAAATTTGATGGCTCTACGTCCAAATCAGGAAGTGGAGTAGGGGTGGAATTAACCAATCCAAAATGGAAGACTTACTTTGCTACCTATAGGCTACAGTTTGGTTGCACAAACAACATGGCAGAGTATGAAGCACTTGCAAGAGGCTTAATGTTTTCTCACCAGAAGAAGGTCACATCTCTTATGGTGATGGGGGACTTTGAAGTCATTATCAAACAGGTTCATAGCCATTATACTTGCCATAATAAAATATTGGTTTCTTATAGAAATAGGGTTTGGAATCTAATCGAGGATTTTGACGCTTTCGAAATTACTCTGATTCATAGGGAGAAAAATCAGATTGCAAATGTTTTGGCAGTTACTGCTAGTACTTTGGAGCCTATGTAGGACTCCAAATTGAAAATATTTTCATTTGAGCTAGTTTCAATCCTAGTAGTCCCTGATAATGTTTAGAATTTTCAAGTTTTCGAGGATGACCAACACATACTTGCCTTCTTGGAAAGTTCAGATGCCTTTGAAGGGAAAATCATAGATGAAATAGATAGAGATCAGGGTGAATGGGACCTTGAAGGTTGTGATACAGAAGGAGTAATGAATTGAAAGAGTAACAGCATCCCAAGGGGATGGTAGCCTTAGAAAGGATATTTGATTTTGATCCTCGGGCTCGAGAGAAAATGCCAACGGAAAGTGAAGGATGGAAGTACAAATCTACTAATTTGGCTGATCCAGGTCCTGAAATAAGTGTCCTTATAGGTAAGACCTTCCCCGAGGAGATCATAAATGAGATAATTAGGGTGTTAAAAGAAGATATTGCAGCAATTGCCTAGAGCTATGAAGATTTGAAGACTATTGACACCTTTGTGATCACGCACACAATACCGCTGAAACCAAATGCCAAGCCCTTTCGTCAAAGGTAGTGCTCGGTCAATGCCTTGATTGAACCATTGATACAGAAGGAAGTGTAAAAAAAATTATCAGCAAAAATCATCTTCCTAGTAAGGCACTCCAAATGGGTTGCCAATCTAGTTCCAGTACATAAGAAAAATGGGTAGATCAGGTTTTGTGTTGACTTCAAAAACCTGAACAAAGCCTCAGAAAAGGAGAATTATCCACTTCCTTCTCTTGATGAGGTGTTACAAATTGTTAATGGATCCCAGATGATGTCATTTTTAGATGGCTACTCTAGGTATAACCAAGTGTTGGTCAGCTAGGAAGATAGGATGAAGAATGCCTTCACTACAAAATGGGGGACATATTCTTATCGATGCATGCCATTCAAACTCATTAATGCTAGAGCTACCTTTCAACACACAATGGATGTGGATTTTAAGGATTTGATAGGTAAGTGTATTATTATATATGTGGATGACTTGACAATTTTTTCCAAGAAGAGAAAGGATCATGCTACTGATTTAGCTAAGGTCCTTAAAAGATTTATCAGCTAAGGAGTATCTCTTAATCCCAAGAAGTGTGTCTTCAGAGTTTCTGAAGGGAAAATTTTAGGGCATGTGATATCATAAAAGGGAATATCCATAGATCCCGATAGAGTTGAGGCTATTTTGAAATTGATGATTCTAGGTAGTAAAAAGGAGATGAGGTCCTTCTTTGGGAGGATTAATTTTGTAAGGAAGTTCATATGAGGGTTTGCAAAAATTGTTAAACCCCTAAATGAGATGATGAAGAAAGATGCTAAAATTGAATGGAGCAATTAGGCTAGATCTGCATTTTCGTAGATTGAGCAATCAATATCTGAGGCACCGGTCTTGACTAGCCCAGATTACCTAAATCCCTTTTATATTTATTCATTTGCATTTGATCATTCATGTGCATCAGTCCTAACACAACACAAAGGTGAAGGAGATGAAAGGCCAATTGCCTTCATGAGCTCGCCATTCAAGAATGTAGAAGTTAGGTACCTACCCTTGGAAAAACAAGCCTTTGCATTTGTACGGGCAATAAAAAAAGTTTAGGCATTACATTTTGAGAACCCAATTTATTGCTATAGTGCCTGATCCAATGATCAAGTCTCTCCTTATGCAAAATGAATTAGGGGAAATGAAAGGAAAATGGATGGCTATCCTGCAAGAGTATGATTTAGAAATCCATCCAATGAAGCTTGTCTGAGGACAAGGTTTATCAAAGGCCATAGCAGATGTTGACAAGAATATCACTTGTTAGCAATATATTGTGCACTCATTTACCAAGGACCCTTGGTATACTGACTTGATCTTCTTCCTTCTCAATAACAGATGCCTAGATGGGATGGATGCTACTTAGAGAAGGGAACTGAGGATGAAGAGTGCTCATTACATGCTCAAAGGAGGGGCTCTATACAAAAGAAATTATGAGGGGGTGTATCTGTGATGTCTCAATCAGCAAGAAGCCAAGCATGCCATGACTGAATTTCATGGTAGGCATGGCACAGGACATGGATCAACAGATTCTTTGGCCCATCAAATCCTCAGGTCTAGATATTATTGGCCCCATGTGTTCAGGGATGCACATCAACATGTCCTGACATGTCATACATGTTAGACTTCTGCATCAAAGGAGCGTAATTCAGTAATGCCTCTACAACCAGTATATGAGGTAATACCATTTTCCCAATGGGCACTAGATTTTGTTGGGGTTATTAATCATAACTCTTCTGTAGGACACAAGCTCATCTGAACTGCTATAGACTATTGCACCTGTTGGACTAAGGCACAACCATGCAAGAACAACACCATTGAGGTGGTTATCAAATTTCTCAATGAAAATATTGTTACCAGGTTTGGAATTCCATTTTCCTTGGTATGTGACAATGGACATGCCTTTTCATCTATTGAATTTATACAATGGGCTTACGAACATAAAATTATCTTGAAGTATTCGTCTAATTACTATCCTTAGGGAAATGGTGTAGCAAAATCTACTAACAAGAATATGTTAGAAGTAATAAAGAAGTTACTCTAAAGTAATCCTAGGGACTGAAATACCAAGTTAATATTTTCCTTATGGGAAGATCGAACCTATATTAAGGTTTCCCTAGCAAGTTCCCCTTTCAAACTAGTCTATGGCTAGGATCCAATTTTCCTCATTCACTTACAAATACTTATTCTTAAGTTCATACAGGAGTTTTATACAAGGGATGACCGGATTGAGGTAATACTAAACAACCTTTTGGACATGGAAGAATAGAGACGCTGCTCTGTAGTAGTTTTTCAAACATCAGGCTGTTGTCAAATGTTGGTTTAAAAAGAGAGCTAAGATTAAGGAATTCATAATCTCATATTTGGTGTTGCTGTGGGACAAGGCTAAGGAGAAAAAGGGTGATCACCAAAAATTTGATAAACTCTAGCTAGGTCTGTATCAAGTGGCCGAGATCTTGGAGGAAAATGCTTTTCATTTGAGCACCTTGATAGGAGAACCTGTTCCATTGCTAGCCAATGGGAAATTTCTCAAGCATTCCTTTGGCTCATAAAGGTTTGAGTTTCTAAATTTATTGTATATATGTATTTTGTGTAATTACTAGTTCTTTGCTTCTATTCTTTGTTTGTTTGTTTGTTTCTTTCTTTCTTTTTGTTTCCTTTGTTCTTTTGTATATGTTTTGTTTCCTTCTTTGGGTATCCTCTTTTCTTTCCATCTTAAAGCATTGGGGTTGTTATTCAAAGAATACTATAGGCACTAAGAGAGAAATTGGCTTAGGAATTTTTAGGCATATATGTCAAAATATTTTGTTCTAAAATTCATGCCTTATGGTCATTTTAGCATGAGTCTGAAGGCTATTAGGAGTAAGGTGTATTGTGAATAACCTCCCGAACTATCATTGAAATCTATCACAAAATAGATAAAACAACTGACTATGAAGTGCCTATTCATCTCTAGGTAATTATATCTTTGATTCAAGTGAAAAATCTATTTCTCCAAGACTATCATAGGATCCACTATAGTTCTCAACCCACATTTTAGACTATTAAAGTCTTTGTATTGAGGAGGTTTTTGAAAAGAATTTTCACAAGGCCTGTAAAAGAGATGAAAAAAGAGAAGCATTAAAATAATGGAAAACTCAATACGAAGTGGGTAATTCAAGTATCTCTATCAAGGCTATGGACACCTGAATGGTAATAGAGAAATGCTTTGAGAGAACTAGAGTCATCTCCATCGAGGCTATGGATGCCCGGCTAGTAGTGGAGGAATACTTAGGATTCTATTGCACGACACTCGAAGGAATCAACTCATGTAGATTGAATCGTAGATATAGTTGTTTAGGTGTGGAGAAACCTCAAATAAAGAAGGATGCACTATAAGCATGCACACACTCAAATTCAAGCAGTAGTTTGTGTTGGTCCTACATTTGAGATTCTAGCCCAACTTTACTTAAATATGCTGATCACACTTAAGTTAACATGTCTCATAAGTTATAAGTTTTGGGATGATTAAATTCTTCAATATCTTAAAAATGGGTAAACCATTTTCCCAACCGAGTTGCCATTTGTTATGCCTTGCATAACCACCCCATTTTATTTTACTTTGGAACTAAATGGATCCCCCTTTTCTTTTCTTTTCATCACCTCTAGTTTTTTGGTTAGGTCTTAGGAGTTCTTTTGTTTTCCGCGTAAGTTTGTCTTTTGTTCTGTTGGAGCTAGGTCTAGAGCTAAATCTGAACATTGAACTCTTTCAAGGTTTCTCGTTCAGTTTCCATTCCAACTCCAACTCTACTTTTTTTTTTGTTTCCTCTTTGTTGGTTTTTCTTTAATAACATTTGGGTTGGTCCTTTTCTCCTTTTTTTGGGTCATTTTCCTTTGGTTCTATGTCCCATGCCTTAGGAATTTTCTTTTCTTCCTTAGGCGTTTGTATTTTGTTCTAGCGGACACAGAATTGGGACTGAAATCGAACTTGGAATTCCTTCCAAGTTCTAATTTCTATTCCTTTCCCAGTTCCTATTCCACCTCTTTTGTTTTTTCCTTGGGCATTTTCTATTCTGATCCTGTGGATGTGAAACTAGAACTGAAATTGAACTCTAGAACTTCTTAAAGTTCTAGGTTTGGGTTTCGTTCTAGTCCTGGTTCCACCTCTCTTGTTCTTCTTTCCTTTGTTCCTTATGTTTTGTTGTGGGGTGCATTCTCCCCTTCTTTTTCTTCCTTCTCATCTTTTTCTTCATTTTCTTTTTGAGTGTTGTCAGAGGTGGGGTCGGGATGGATCCCAAACCTAAAACTTTGAGAAGTTTCAGGGTTGGATTTGGTTCTAGTCCCGATTCCTCTAGGTTCATTTATTTTTCCTTTGGTTCCAATCACTCAGTCAGTTGGTTAGGATTTGTTTTTTGCATTTTTTGCTTTTGCGAATGCAGAGCTAGAATGGAGTGATGAGTGTGAAGTTAGCGAAATGCTTGTTTTTTTCCCCCATTCTGACTCTGGTCTCGGTTCTAGTTTCATTTTGGTTCTTCCCCCACTAGTTTTAAAGGAAAGTGTGTTTCGAGTTTTGGATTTTGTTTCGCCTTCACCTGAGTTGGGTTTCTTTTTTGCTTAGAAGGATATGTGAAAGGAAGGACGAAGAATGATGTATTTTGTATGCTTTGGAGGACTAATGAGGGCATTGTTTTGTAGGACTAAAGCATGTTGAAAATATCTGAGTTTGTTAGAAAGTGTACCTCAACTAGATCTAGCATGAAACTCCTAAAGGACCAAAGTCGGTGTGACATTTTTTTGTCTAGCCGACTAGCTGCTCTATAAACTTTTGAATGCTTAGGTCACCGAGACCTTGTTGTTGTCTTACCGCCTGAGGTTATTGCCAAGAAATTTAAGTAGTTGTGAGCTCTTGCCGATGACTGTCGGTCTCGCTGATGGAAGGTGCTCTCGGTGTGATGTCTCACTGATGACTATTAGTATCGCCGAGACTCTTGGCCAAATGGTTTGCTATTGGTGTGATTTCTTGCTGACTGAGGAAGTCACATTGATGGAGGAACACTTTGGTGTGACATGGAGGCTCACCAAAACTCTTTCCGACTTGTTGGTCTTGCCATTGGATGTGTTCGTGCTAAGCATCACCAAGACTCTTGGACGAAGAATTTTACACTTGCTATGACCTCTTTCCAAATGCGATGGTCTTACCAATGAGTCTACTATGAACTTTGGTGAAAGGTCTCCCTGATCTGGCTGATAGTGATTGTTTAGGCAACAATCTCAGATATTGGCATGACTCTTGCGGCTTGTTCTAAACTCTTGCCGACAGTGGTAAGTTATGTCGATAGCTACTGTGAAGCATTGTAGCATCAGGGAGAAATGACTAGTGTCTCACCAACATGCGATTCTATTTGAATAACTTTTGACCACCTAAAAACCCTACGTGGTATGTGCTCGACCAATCAGAGGAAGCTGAGGGCAAACTAGTGGTAGTTGGACTATTGTGGCTATTCTTGAGAGGAAGATCAATAGATCATGAATGACATTGATATATTTAGAAATTGAAGATGATGTTTGGTTAAATGAATGGTTCAATGGATGATCAATGTGTGTGAATTTAGTTCCGAGGGTATCTGATGTCATTCCTCAAAGAAGTTGAATTGCAGAAAGATCTATAACAAGAGGAAAACATGAAAAGGGGAAGTGGAAAATCTTAATTATAGACGGTGCATTTTTTGGTAAGAGTAGGTGGGCATGAAGGGGCAACACCCCTAGAGCATTCAAAGCAACTCTACAGAGTAGTTTTCAAGGTTGAGGATGAAATGCGCAAAGTATTAATGGTGGAATTGAGGGCTACAAGTTAATGCAATGGTTGCAAAAGATCTGAAGGCCATGCCTAGGAGTGATCTTTCACCAACATGAACAAGGTATGCACATTTAATGCCTCATTGACTTTACTCAAAATCTTTTAGGGCCAACTCTGCTGCAAACTGACATATATTGTAAACCCTAAAACAGGGATGATTTTTTGAGGGCACGTGTATATATGGCATTTTTCACCTCTTTGTAAAGGATCGAGACTTTTACTTTCAGAAAGAGTTAGCTTTTTAGATCTGATCTTTTATCTTCTTTTGAATCTTATTCTTCTGGTTAGGGTTAGCAAGTTAGGGTTAGAAGGTAGAGAAACTCAAGAGTAGAAGGCAGTGATGTATCTTTCAAGTTTTCTTAGTGTAGATGGAGATGATTTGAAGGCATGGGTTTTCTATACACTGGTGATTTTGCTAGATTTGTAAATGTTGTTTATCTGTTTCACCAATAGTAGAAGTAGCCAGATTTAAATCTACTTCATATTATGCTCCAGAATGGTATTTATCTTGGGTTAATTATTTTATTAGGAAGGCTTTCAAGGAATGAAATTTTATCTTATGTTCTATTTAAATGATGATTTTCAATCTGTTGTTAAAGTTTGCACTATGAATGAATGAAACTATGTTTATTGCAAGTTAATTTTATTCTACAGTTTTAGTTTAAGAATTCCTTGTAAGGCAACAAGTCTGATTACTTGGGTGAATTGACATTCTCTTTAGTTCCAAAGCTTTGATCTATCTTTTTCTATTTCTTCAAAACCCCTGATTAAAGTAGGTTTGAATATATGTTTGATCATAGAACAATCTAGAAGCTCAACACTAGCAGGCCCCTTGAACATTATAGTTATAGCAATCATTGAGTGAAATTAGAATAGTCATGAACTAATTAACAGGAC
>VDFB02089190.1:0-14513 GCA_007258455.2 Sequoia sempervirens | reverse complement strand
TATTGTGTTAGTGGCCATTGGGTGAATTGTATGGAAACTATGTATTTTGTGGTCACAATGCTTACTTGTTTGTTTGTATTAAATAATGTGTGTATCTAGTAAGGTGATTTTGGGTATAGTGTTAAGTGGTTTATCATATTCTCCATGTTTGAATTGATTTGGGTTATTGTTCAAGTGGAAGTGAGGTATGATCTAAAGAGTAATTATGTTGTGTGGTAAGGGCTGTTTGAATTGTAAATTATGTTGTTTCAATGTTTGAAATTTTATGTGTGATTTTAGTGTTATGGAGGATCTTGGATATTAATTGATTTTGGATTTTTCCCTTTTTGGAGGGAGCCTGTTTGTGCCCTAATGGTTATTGAGAAGATTTCATTTTTATTTTTATTTTTACAGTTGATTTTGTAATGAGTTGACTATATTGGTGATGTTGCCCCTCTTTTTTTTACACTTGTTAATTTGTAATCGTGGATTGTAAATGGTCATTTGTGATCAAGTTATTGTTGCCACATTGAGGAGAAACAGTGTGTTAGTAATTTGTTGGTCTTCTAGAGGATTGAGAGGATATGATTTTTTTTACTTGCAAGAGTTGGTATGGGGGCTGATGACCTAGGAGGATCCATCTTGGATAACCCATATCAAGTTTGAAGCATTTATTTGAGTTTTATGTTGTTTCACCTAAAAGTGGGTGGTTTTATGATTTTGTTATTTTGAAGATGGTTGACCTTTACACTTGGATTGTGTTTATGTGGGTTTGAGCCTTGCACTTGAATGTGGTTTTTGTTACTATGAAGTTCTAGCATGAGATGGTGCATGCCTCACTTGGTGCAGTTATTTTGTTTGGTTTTGCTAGTTTGTGCAAGTTGGCTTGCCCTATTTTTGTTTATGGGATTTTAATGTTAGTTGGGGGAATGGCTCTCAATGGGGGCCAGTGCCCAAAGTGGCTGGTCCAGGATAATCCATTGTGAGTTTAAATCAAGTGATAACTTAATTAATTAATTAGGGGTTTTGGGTAGTTTCCACAAATTAATTCAGATAATGTAGCCTCACTCATGGGACAAAGTGCTCGTTTAGGCTTGGGATGAGTGGGAAGGCCTGGAATGGAAAGATCAACTACCTTGCCTCTGCATAGTAATTTTGTAAGGTATGTTGATCCCGTATAGTGAGCATGGGGGTCTGACAGCTGATAGAGGTTACCAAGATAACCCAGGATGGGGGCCGACAGCCTAGGAAGGTTACGTTAGGTTAACCCATGACTACCTATGCAATGACACTCCACCCTTTAACAACCTTGTATGTTGTTGTTCCCCTATTGTTGTTCTTGAGCCTCTGGAAGCGGATGTTGTCATGTGTTTGTTGATGCTTGGTTATGTTGTCTTGGATTGGTTTTTTTCTTGTGATGAATGTGATCTTGTGTTATTGTTGTTCATGTTGTGAAGTCTTGTAATCCTTGTTTCGTTTGATGGTTTTCGTTGAGGTCCTTCTTGTCTTCTCCTACCACGAGGGGTGAGCCTTTGGGTCCACGTGGTCGGATGGAACGTGCTATGCACCCCATTGGGTCCTTAGTCGAGATTGAGTTGTACTTGTTGCAGTGACACCAGAGATGCACCAATGTTGGATCTTGATATGGAACTTTGTATTCATACGTTTCAGATGCATTCATCCATGTTGTTGTACTCTTCCCAATTCATGTTGGGAAGCAACATTGTAATATTGTAATCCTTGAGTAATGTATCTTTATGTTTTGAAAATGGGTTTTACAAGGACCCAAAACCACAAAGTTTACAAACAAAGATAAGAACATTAAAGACACCAAAAATTAGAAAGGCTACATTTAAAACAACAAGACAAGTTACAACCACCAAAAGGCGATAAAGGCCACATAACAAAATACAGGAAAAATGCCCGACCCAACAACTAAATTTGGGCCTTTAATAGCTCTGCAGTCTCAACTTCCAGATCGTTCATTTCCTGAACACACCTCTTTAAAATATAAACCATTTGGGTAGTAGGAGGCACTTTCCTTTTAAGGTTGGCATGGGTCCTTTTCGAAATACCTTGATCCTCATTCTGGCTTTTATCCTTGTTCTCTTCCAAGTGAATGACCAACGAACCCTATTGCATTTTTTCCATCTTTTCAGACATAGCATTGATGATTATGGCATTGTGCCTAGCCATCTTATGGTTTTGTTCCACAACAGTTTTCATGTTATTTTTATTTTGACCATTTCAACTTCCAGAGTTTTGTACTTATCCTTAGTGTCACCTTCTCTCGTTCCCATGTTGTTCTTTTTCCATTTTCCTTCTTCATTACTGAGAGTGGCCAACTTTAGTTCCAACTCCTCTGACTTGCTATACAAATCCCTATTTCTTTGATTAAGCTCATTAGTTTCTTGATAGGACCATTTCAAAACCCTGAAAATATCAACAATACCATTTCTTGCAGAAGCAAGAATATCACTAGATTGAACCTAGTCTAAGATGAGGTTAACATCATCCAGGTTTGGGGGGGCTAGGAAATATGGTACAATCAGCTCTGAAAGAGGTGGGAGGGGAGGGCACAAAATTTCTGCTAGCTTCAGGTTCTCAGCTTTGTCCTCCAAAGAGTCTGCAGAGTAGGAAACCAACTTGTTGGCAGGGGAGCCCTTGAGAACGGGATTCTTTAAGGGGATAGGGCAGTCGGGTAGGTCTCAGGGTTAACTTTAGCAAGCTAGGGTTTTCTAGGCTGGGTTTTCTTACTAGACACTCAGAGGACGGGTGGGCTTCAACAATTCTCTCCTGGTAAGGCTGATTCTCCAAACCCCCACTGTTATGTGTCATAGTCCTCAGACTCCCTGGAGGCAACAGGTTTGGATAAAGCTGACATGCTTTGATAGTGTTCATATATTAACCTAATAAGACCAGGATGAAGAATAGGGTATCTCCTGGGATTTTTCTTATGGTCCTCAAGGCTATTACTCAACGAACATAACAAATAGTGAGGTAGAGAAATCTGTACCTTATGGCGGAAGTGGTTAAGAATGGAAAAATGATGACCATAAACTCTGGTGAATCTCCCATCTAGGGTGATATACTCCATAATAACATGAAGCACCTTTCTCCACAATGCCTTGATGGTGTCAATTTCAAAATAGTTGTTGGAAATTTTAACCAGTTTCAATTTCTCCTTATCCTTCTTAGGGAATTTGATTACCGCCTCATCAGAAAACCTTCTATCATGATAAAACTTCACACCCTCAGTGGACATTCCAGTCACCTCCCCTATAATTTTCTCATCCAGTTTCACCTTTCTCCCAAAGAGGATTATTTCACCATTGTTCTAGTTCTTCTCAAAATAGTTGTGGCCATAGTATCAGGCCCATGAAGTTTTTCCAAAATGGAACCAACCCACCTCTTACAATCTGCTTCCAGACCTTATCATTCCTCGTGTGCACCTCATAGCTTTTTGGCTCAACTCTTTTCCTATCCCCCCATTTTATGATTCGAAAAGTAATGTAATAGCATGTAACCCCAAGGGACTTTGTCATATGTTGTACATGTATAGTTTCATTTCAAATGTTGTATGTTAATATTTTGTTACATGTTAGTTACTTAAAAAAATTAAAAAAATTGTGCCATGTTTGTGAGATGTATTAGTTTCCTTTAGGGTTGCATGGCGGGGCATTACAAAGATGGATGAATAGAAGCCTATGAGTACTTTATTTAGAACTTGGTAGAACTATATCACTATTAATGTGTTCAAAGATGTACGAAGAAGAAGAATATTACACGAAACCAATTCTCATCACATTTTCATAAGAACCTTTATGTATGCAATATTTTGTAGTAGACCTAACATAACACTTTAAGTGTTGTAAGTCAAAATTTCAAGTAGCTTGATAGAATTCCCAACTCATTATTCAATGTACTTGTCATGTAACTTGTCACATAAGTTAGATGAGTGTCTTGATATCTCTCTACATCTTTTAGATAGATGAATTTAAGACACCTATGCTAATATATATTTTGTAAACTTACCTTTTATTTCAAAGGTATTACTATAAGAACATGATGTGAAATAAAAATTGATATAAACATTTCAAATGTGAATAAGAACAATAATTTAGTCTATTTAAAAACTTAATATCAATAACAAACTTTATTTTAAGAGATAAAACATTTAATATTTTAAAATTAATAAATATTTTTACTTAAATTTATAACAACTAATTTAATATTATCTACTATACATTTTACAATTTAATATTAATTTATTTTTCAACTCATTATTTTTATATATAATTTATTAATATGAATTATTTTACAATTTTTTTTTAACTATATATTTTTCTCAACATTACAAGAATCTTAAATTTTTAATCTATTATTCTATTTAAAAATGGAGAATAAAAACATGAATTCAAAGGTTTGGTAATGTCCCATGTACAAGGTGGAATATGAGATGGGATTGATGTTTACATTTTATTATATATAAAATAAAATTTAAAGGAAAAATTATACATCATAAATTTATAAATATCATTAAAAAATAAATTTTGGTTAATAAAAATAGGATAATTAAATAGTTAATACAATGTGTTGTCAGTGTTTATATTTAATGCTTGCTATCTACATGTTGACCTAAGCCTACTTAGGCATGGCATTTATTGTGTAGGTTAAATATCTCCTGATATTTTGCCTTGCTAGATATTTTCCTCATACTGAAATATTTCTCATACTTGGATATTTCTCCTCATGCTTGGATATTTCTCCTTTATAAGGAGACCCTTGACTATCTAATAAAAGTGGAGGAGCTTATGCATTATATGTGCTTGTTTTCTATCTTTGTGATCTGTAGGTTCTTTCATGCGTTAATATAGTATAGTAAATAATTAATATAATGTTAAAATATAGTATAATAAATAATTAATACAATGTTTCAATATAGTATAGTAAATAATTAATACAATGTTTCAATATAGTATAGTAAGTAATTAATACAATGTTTCAATATATTATATAAATTGAAGGTGTCATGAATTGGTTCAATGCACATGCTAAAATTTGAGGGAGAAATAGAAAAGGATTGTAATAAAGGAAAAGTTAGACACAAGTTTACTTGACGAATAAATTTAACTATCTTTTAAATATCATTAAAAATTAAATTTTGGTCAATAAAGATAGAACAATTAAATAATTAATATAATGTTCAAATATAATGCATAAATTCAAGGTGCTATGAATTGGTTCAATACACATGTTGAAATTGATGGAACAATAAAGACAAATGGTGACAATATTGTCTATCTAAACATTAAAATAGGCATTTGACTGTATATAATTAATTAAAAAGTGGCCCAACACAACTACTTATTTTGAACATTAGAATACATATTTGACTGTATATTTATAATTAATTAAAAAGTGGCCCAACACAACCACTCCTTCACCTTAGCCGTCACTGCAATAGATTCCAATATTACAATTACCCAAAGAGGCTCAAATTTCCTGCAAGTCCTTTTTTAAAGGACGGCGTACATGTACTCCAAGCCCTTGGAATGAATCTGCACCTTACAACTCTCGAAATTTCAGCTTCTTTCACTGTAGCCAATTCGGGATAGTTGTTGGGTGTCACATCCTCAAGAAGGCGACTGTTATTCCTGTTTATGGAAGATTTCAAACAATTCACTTCTCTTTTTTATGAAGGCGATGTCAAATGTGATGTTTCGGAGACTTTCGTTTCCTCTATAGAAAAACTTCACTTCTAGATGATGTGAATTTTTCTTATATAAACATAAACTAAGTACTGCTTCAGCATTCAACCTTCAATTAAATATCTATAAGAGTTACTTGAGCAGTAATGGAGGCATTGAATGTATTGGATGGAACTGATCTTCCAGTTATCGATCTCTCTCTCTTCACCTCACAAAATGTTGATCAAAACCAGCTAGAAAGCCACGAGTTTAATGAACTCAGGCAGGCTTGCCAGGAGTTGGGCTTCTTCCGGGTGATCAACCATGGAGTTGATCCAACTCTCATTCACGCAGTGGAGGGCAGGATTAGAGACATGTTTGCACTGCCTGCTGAAATCAAGAACAGAGCTATTTCCCCCATTTTCAACATTGGGTATGCCCCATCTGTAGTAGATGGTGTTGCAAAAGACTCCATACCTGAGAGCATGAGCTTTCCATGGGGTCACCTGCTGCCCAACTCTGTTGAAACGTTCTCTGCCAAACTATGGCCACAAGGAAACCCTGCATTCTGGTAATAATATTGTTTGCAGATTCTTCTGTTTTGAAAAAATCAGTGCTAGTATTTTTACATCATTTCCAATGTTTGTGCAGCGAGGAGTTGAATGCATACGGAGCTCAAGTGAGGGAGCTTTCTCATAGGATTCTGAAGCTTTTTGTTTGGAGTCTGGGTGTGGACATATCCAGTCAGTGTGCATCAGAACTGTTTGAGAAATCCTTTGGAAATGTTCGGATGAATTACTATGACAAGTGCACCGACAAGGAGATGATCTCCAAAGCTCACACAGACTTGACGTTCTTCACAGTATTGTACCAAGATGATGTTGGAGGTCTCCAGATTCGAACTAGGCAAGGCAAATGGATGAATATTAAGCCTTTGGCTGGATCTTTTGTTATTAACGTCGGTGACGTTTTACAGGTAGATTTCTTACACATCCCTCATCTTTTTAAGCTCAATTATAAACCCAGGTAGCCCTCTTAAGAGAAGATTTTATATCAGCCATTATTTTACATGGGTATTTTGAACATAATTGACTGGTGAGTAAATTGCTTACACAATTACGTGTTAGAAATAAAGTGGTATAAATTGAGTATGTTCATAATATAAAACAATTTTTTTAAAAATTTCTTTATAATAATTAGCCATAGTAAAATGATATCTATTAAGTATATATAACAAAATCTATATATTAGTGTAATCGATTCAATTTAATTAGATTATACAATAGTATGTTTTAAAAATGAATATGTTAATTTCTTTATAATAATTAACGATAGTAAAATGATATATATTAAACATAGATAATAAAATTTATATATTACTGTAATTGAAGATTCAATTTTACTAGATTATACAATAGTATGCTTTGAAAACGAATAGGCTATTATTTTTGAAGTGACATCATGTTTGGTATAAATTGTTGCAGATGTGGAGTAATGGGAGATATCGTAGCCCTGAACATCGTGTTGTGTATGGAAAGTCAAATAAAAATAGGTTGTCAATGGCTTATTTTTTTGATTTTCCAGATGAGTTTGAAATTCGATGTCCAAAAGAGATGATTGACCAAGAGCATCCACAACTATACAAAGTAGTCACAAAGGGAGATACTGTGGCATATTTCAAGAAATTAGGACCTATGGCTACTCCTCTACACTTTAGATTGCAATAGTGTGACTACTTAAATTTAAGTACACTACTTTCATTGAATTTAATGTTTGAAAGTTGGTAGTAGAATGTTGTTTTGACAATATGAGCATATTAAATGCAATTTGATCTCAATTGGTTTGTTGAGTATGTGTGTTATTAATAATAAAATAGTAAATTGAGTATTCTCATAAATAAATACATCTACTCTTATTATCTTTGACCTTAGGGTTGAATAATTAGATGTTGACAATTTTTTTTGTAAGGTTTTATAGGTGAAGATTTTGTTTTTCATATCTAGAGAATGTGTCAATATTGTAGGACATGTTTTGGTTGGATTTTTTTTTTTTGCAATGGTGTTTGTAAGTTTTTATATTAGTTAGTGTTTTTAAGCACTAGGTATTATTGAAGATATGGGCCATGCCCTTTATGTGAGTGTGATTGGTGGAATTTTAGATGATATGGTTGGTTCTTGATTAGACATTGCTTATGTAGTGAGATTTTTGGGATGTATATGTGTTGATTGTTGGATAATTTTTATTAGATTGTAGTATAAAAGGGTCTTTTATTTTCCTACATATATGTGTTCCACTTAGGAGGAGTACATTATAAAAGACAATGTATATATGGACTTAAAATGATTGTGCAATGGATTGGATAAGTAAATAGTAGAATTTTTTTCTTGTGATATGTGTTTACACTATTTTAAGGTGTAGTTAGTTGGATATATTTCTGAAAAGTTATAATTTCTATTTGAATTCTTAGGAAGAGTATATGGTAGATAATTAATCCTTTTATTGATGAGACAAACTTTAGTTTTTGTGTTCAAAATGATATAGTGGTTTCTATGTGATATTTAGAGTGTGGTCTTGGATTGAATTTCTAACATTTCATACTTAGGCATGATGGGGGATGCGACTTTTGTGATTGAGACATGATTCTCATTTAATGAATATTTTAGGTTTATTTATTGAGTACATGAGCATAGACAAGTTGGTTGATGTTATTAAAATTCATTTTCATGATTATTTTATTTTTTGGAGATCCTTATATATATTTTATGTGAATATCAAGTGGGATAATGTTAGGATTAGGTGTAATATTCACCTCAAAAATTCTAATATTTTTTGTAGAATAAATTTTCATATGAAATTAAATAAATAAATATGTATCTCAAATAATTATGGAGGGTAAAATGGGATGCTCATGTGAGTTGGGGACATATTTGATGATTTTATTATTCTCTAAAGACTTAGAAATATTATTGTAATAAGACACTAATGAGGGGGTTAAATGAATGTAATTGGAGCATCTTTCATTATTAGTGGGTGTAAGATGTAATTAGTGATTCATGAAGGGTGCTCAAAAGTTATGTATATACTTTAACTTAAGCAATGTAAGTAAAAATATTGTGGAGTAGTTATATTCTAATTTTGGAGGTCACTTTCTTTAGAGTGACTCATGATAATTCTTACCATGGTATTTTGGGAACTTGTTTGGACTTGTTGTATTTTTTTTGTGATTTATGTGCCTCCTTAATTTTATATATTGAGGGATTTATATGGAGGAATTATATATTATCTCTTTTAGGTGTTATGCTATTAATTTTTATCCAATACTAAAGAGTGTTTACCCTCACTTTCTCCTAATAGATAATTAGACTCTAAGAATGTCTTATAACCATTAATTATTGTTGAATAATATACTGGATGGTCTTGGAGGATTAATTTTTCTTCAAAGTGTTTCCCTAAGGTATAGCTTTGTCACTTGTGTTCTTACAATTGCTTCAATCCTTCTACTCTTATTATTTCCTTTTAAAGTGTTGTTTACATGTTAGAATGGTACTAAATTTTATATATATATATATATATATATATATATATATATATATTCTCCTCCTATAATTAATGTGGAAATAATCACATGCCTAGTTTTTGGGCTTTTTTTCTCATTTAATTGCTAAAAGGTTTACACACATATTTCCGGGTAAAAAAATTTAGAAGATGTAGTGATGAGGCTTTTTGGGAGCTTGCAAAAATATTATTTAGGATTGGTAGTAGCTCTTAACACTCAAGACAATTTATAATGGCAAGATATATCAATTTCACCACTTCTAAAAGAAGAAGTGTGTAGGATTGAATATTGTGAGTTCTACAAAACTATTTTGAATAGGAAAAAATAATAATTGAAAAATAAGAAGACATAAAATATTTTTAAAAATGTCTCTAATAGTATTCAAGGAAAAAAAGAGGAGAAAAAGAAACCCAAAAAATGTTTCCATTGTGATACTCAAGGATATTTTAAAAATAAATCTAGGAAATGGTTAGCATACATGTTTAAGAGATAAAAAAAGAAGGTGAAATCATGCAGTGAGAAATATAAATTATTTTGTCACTACACTTTTAAGCTCATACTCTATGAAATTTTGGTTTTCAAATTTATAGGAAACACAACATATGACACCCAAAAAAATTTCTTCACAAAGTACAATAAGATTGTAAGGGTGTTATTCTTGGTGATAACTATAGGCATGAAATGGTTGGAGTATGAAAATTTTCATTAAAAATGTCGTATGGTGCATATATGGAATTCAATTATGTATGGAATGTTCCATCATTAGCTATGAATCTTCTAGCAATTTTAACAAGATTATTGAACTACAATTTTACAATTCCACCTATATTTTTAAACATGTAAAGAGGTTGGTCATTAAAAAAATTATTCAATAGATTCTTTTTTGTAAATTATGTGTAGTAAATTTGGACATAGCAATGATGACATTTAAAATTTAAAGAAATAGAAGCTCATAGAATATTTAGATCTTCCATTAGCAGTCAAGTTAGGAGTGTACGGAGGTTGTAACTTAGATGCACTAGCGACGTTAAAGACATTTAGATATTTTATTAAAAACAATTGGAAAGTTCATTGAAGTAGTCCTCAAAAGTATGGTATAAAGAGGTTCAATTGGTTTCTATAAAATTAAGATTATCTTTATTTTTATACTAATTAAAATGTATATCTTAAGAATATTAGTGAGTCAATTATAGTTTTAATATTAAATCTTAATGATGTTATTGCTATGAGAAATGACCTAAAATTACTATATTTTTAAAAATATGAATTATTCACTAAATTTGAGATGACTAGCTATGGTAAGATTCAAATTATCACTTATATTTTCAAATTATAAGAGAAGTAGAAGAAATGAATACATCTTTATTTAGAAACTTACATTGATAATATCCCCAAGAACTTTAAGATGGATGAATAGAAGCCTATGGGTACTTTATCTAGAAGTTGGTAAAACCTTATCACTATAAATGTGTCCAAAGATGTAAGAAGAAGAAGAATATCACATGAAACCAAATCTTATCACCTTTATGTATGCAATATTTTGTAATAGACCTAACATAACACTTTAAGTGTTGTAAATCAAAATTTCAAGCACAAATAATTCATAAAGCTTCTCCAATAGTATGAAATGAGAAATGATGTTATTGCTATGAGAAATGACCTAAAATTACTATATTTTTAAAATATGAATTAGTCACTAAATTTGAGATGAATAGCTATGGTAAGATTCATATTATCACTTATATTTTCAAATTATAAGAGACACATAGAAGAAATGAATTCATCTTTATTTGAAAAATCACTTTGAGAATATCCCCAAGAATTTTAAGATGGACGAATAGAAGCCTATGGGAACTTTATTTAGAAAATGGTAAAACCTTGTCACTATAAATGTGTCCAAAGATGTAAGAAGAATAATATTACATGAAACCAATTCTTATCACATTTTTATAAGAACCTTTATGTATTAAATAGTTTGTAGTAAACCTAACATAACACTTTAAGTGTTGTGAGTCAAAATTTCAAGTAGCTTGATAGAATGCCCAACTCATTATTCAATGTACTTGTCAAGTAATTTGTCACATAAGTTAGATGGGTGCCTTGATATCTTTCTACATCTTTTAGATTATTATAAGAACATGATGAAAGATAAAACTTGATATAAACATTTTAAATGTGAATAAGAATGATAATTTAGTCTATGTTTAAAAACTTAATATCAATAACAAAATTTATTTTAAAAACATAAAATATTTAATATTTTGAAATTATTATTTTTTTACTTAAATTTATAAAAACTAATTTAATATTATCTAATATAAATTTTACAATTTAATATCAATTTCTTTTTCAACCCATCATTTTTATATATATTTTATTGATATAAATTATTTTACAAATATTTTTTAAATATATATTTTTCTCAACAATACTTGAGTATCTTAAATTTTTAATCTATTATTCTATTTAAAAATGGAAAATAAAAACATGAATTCAAAGGATTGGTAATGTCCCATGTAGAAGGTGGGATATTCAAGATGGGTCTAATGTTTACATTTTATTATATATAAAATGAAAAATTATACATCATAAATTTATAAATATCATTAAAATATAAATTTTGATTAATAAAAATAGGATAGTTAAATAATTATTACAATGTTTCAATATAGTATATGAAATAATTAATACAATATTTAAATATAGTATATAAATTGAAGGTGCCATGAATTGGTTTAATGCACATGCTAAAATTTTGTAACACCCCGCCACGAAACCTTAGAGGACAACACATTAACACATCTAGAAAGAAACAATTTTTTTTTTAAAATAACAATAAACACAAGATTACAATAAAAACATTAACTTATATTCTAACCTAAGTCCTCTAAGGCCCGTGACTACACTACTAAATTAGCAAGTGACATTAAATCATTACATTCAATTTATTCTAACAACAATATGAGTTCCATTTCATCCACACATTAACAAATCAACTATTATGAAATCATCCATGGTATACTAACAATTTAACACATCAATATTCATTAAATTGGCAATAATATCACATTCATCATTACAAGAGAGAATTTTACAACAATTACATTGATATATCATTACATTATTATCTCCTGGTATAAGTGAGGAGAATACATCAGGAGTAAACATAGAATGCAATGGAATTTTGGTACAATACATGAAAGATAATCCACATGATCGAGAACAAGTGAAAAAGTTTTCAAATCCAAGGAAAGGTACCGCGAACACGAATAAGTGAGGGAACCTAATGGAGTGCATGGCACATTCTACCCAACCATGTGGACCCCTAAGGTCCACCCCCGTGTTGGGAGATAGCATAAGGTCTCACCACAAAATCCAAGAGATAGACGACAACACAAAGACTAACATAACAACACTGATCAAGTACATAACAACATTGAATGATGACACATCACTTCCAAAGGTGTACCACATCAGAGAGAGACAAGAATCAAGAGGACACTAGGTTTCTGAAGGAGGAGTGTCATCACATAGGTTGCTATGGGTTACCTTGGCGTAACCTTCCTAGGCTACCAGACTACCTGGCCACCTCTACCAGCCGCCAGACCCCCATACACACTATGCAGGACCAACATACCTTTCATGAAGACAAGACAGTTGGTTTTTCCATTCCAGGCTTTCCTGTCTCACCTCAAGCCTAAACAAGCGCTTGAGTCGTGAGAGAGACATTCATTATCTTTATTTAATGTGAGAACTACCCAAATCCCCTAATTAATTATTAATGTTTTCACTTGATTAGGAAACTCTCAATGAGTTACCCTAGCGCCCCTTTGTGTACCGAACCCTCATTGAGAGCCACTCCCCCTATTAGCAACAAAAGACTCAATAGTCAAATATTTGGGTATGCCAACTTGCACAACATATAAAGCCACATAATATATCACATGAAGCGAGACATGCACCTACTCACACAAAGTCTCCACAGATAACAATATCATAGTGCAAGGTAAAACCCACATAATCATAAACCAAGTATCAAATCAAGTGCTCACAAAGAATCAACAAAAAATAACATGAAAACTATTGTGGAACAAAACCATAAAATGGCTAGGTGCAATGCCATTATCTTCAGTGTAATGTCTAAAAATTTGAAAATTCGCAACAAGGCTTGCTGGTTGTTGATCTGGAAGATGACAAGGATAAAATCAAGAACGATGACCAAGGTATATAGAAAAGGACCCATGCCAACCTTAAGAAGAAAGCGCCTCCTACTACTTAGATGGTCCAGATCTTAAAGAGGGGGGTTTAGGAAATGAATGACATGGAAGCTGAGATTGCAGAAATGTTAAAGTCCCAAGTTTAGTCACTGCTAGCGTTATGTCTAGTCTTTTTGGGTCTTTTCTATGGCCCTTCCTGGCTTTTTTGGTGGCTGTGGCTTTGTCATTTTGTTGTTTTCTTTACAACCTCTCTGTTATTGGGGTCTTTGATGGTCTTATCTTTTGTTTGTAAACTTTGTGGTTTTGGGTCCCTGTAAAACCCATTTTTTCCTCTTTCAAAAACATGAAAGCCATTCATAAGAAAACTCTTTTTCCCCAACCTCTGGAAGTTGACAAATCTTTAACACAATTGTTCCCCCATCGAAGCGACAACAATAACAAGATCTCCTTAGGAATTATTTTCAATCCAAAAATTACAAGTCAACAAGTACAAAATAACGAGTACAAGAGATCTTCAACTCCATTAAAACTAATAGAATCAACTCAATATCAAATCAACCACAAATAACAATAGTAAAATCATCCAACGGGCATCCAAGGGAAACCTTAATTTTCTCCTCACAAGATACCCAACCACTAATAACCTGATCAAACTTATAAATTGGCTAATAAACCACTTACACAAAATCAGCACCACAACAACAAATCAATCAATTGATTCACAATGTCAATTCGAATATCAACCCACTCAAACAATTAGATCAATCATGATAACAATCACAAGTATTCCAAATAACTATTCATATAGAGAACTTACACATCAACTATTAAATGAGTATAAGGGAAATCAACATTCAAAGATCATCTAATTTCATTCATTCACATAGGCCCTCCATTTATCTAAATATAATTAATCAAAATTATTTTTCTTGAATTTACAATCATTCAATTATCTATAACAACAATTATCCTATTAACTAGTTCCATGCATAATATAATTCTGAAAGAAAACAACATTCAATAAATCAACCAATTAACCTTGACCATGGTAGACATTCGCAATCCAAGCAA
>VDFB02089189.1:0-11428 GCA_007258455.2 Sequoia sempervirens | reverse complement strand
TTGGCCTTCTCCTTTGATGTGAGCTCTTCCTCATTTGTATCCTACCTTTTAATAGTATCTAGTGCTATTGTCGACATTATGTGCCATCCTAGTAGCAATAAGCATCCAATTTCCTTGATTATTCTCCTTCCTCTGGGGTAATATTGTTGACATGAAAGTCAACCTTCTACATGACTTTCTTGGTTATTTTTGTTAGAAATATGAAACGAATGAATAACCAAGATCTTTTTAAGAAAGAGATAAGCTATAAAATTGTAAATGAAATAACACAATTATAGACCCGTAATTCCACAAGATGTGCAAATGTCAAGATGACAAAATTGCATTAAGAGTTCAAAGCAAAGTTGCAGAAAAATGACGGCATAAATCATGTACATGTATGCCAAAGCATGCAACACTTATTATGCAAGAATATGCAAATGTATGGAAGAATACAAGCTAGGTAGTGAGTTTATATAGAACTAGGGAGAGAGTGGAGGTGGTGCCCCCCATAATAGAGAGAGAAATGAAGTGGAAGAACTTAGAAGCCCCCCAAAAGAGACCCAATGGTAGATGTTTGAAACTAGATGTAGAAGATGGTCCATGATCATCGAACAACTTTCCTCCCCTTAGGAAGAAACAAAACCAAAGGTGCATGCAAGCTATCTTCCCATTCCTGAAAGGAATATGTAGGAAGAAATCTCAAAATGTATTAAGTCTTTGAACTCGGCTCAAGTGTCCCCATGTCAATGTCGAAGACTATCACAATCAAATTAGGCATTCTAGGCTACACTACAGAAAATGAAAAAACAAAATCTCCTAGAGACTGATGTAGAACACAATCCAAAGACTCGAGTATCTCCTCTAAAGACAAAGATGTCTGCTCCAAATGCTGCTCAAAAGTATCCACACTCATGTCAAATTGTGATGAGTGATCATGTGGAAAGAGAACAAGAGGGTCTAAATGTTCCCTCACAACAACTATAGAAGAATTAGCTCCATCAAAGAGAAGATGAATGCAATCAATAGTGTCTCGCAAATCTGCAATATGCATCTCCATAATCAAGTCTAAAATACCTGTCAAGAATTAATCCCACAAAGCTGAATTAGAAAGACTATTTATGTCCTGCTGCAAGGAATCACCAGAAGCTTTCAAAGAAGCAACGTTGGACTCTGAAGTAGCAACAAATGATTGAGATGTGATCTCAATATGAGGAGAAGCAAGAAGAGAAGTATCTATGTCATCTAAACGTTTAAGACTTGCACAATACTTAAGCTCTCCTCTAAAGTATCATCATCAAAAGATATTATCTACATCATCAAGTGGAATGAGGCAATCTGAAACAAGATCATCTATAGGAATGGAGAAATATGAAAGGTCTCCAAACATCTCCCAAATCTTAGTTTAAAGTGTGCGAGGACAATCAATGTCCATTATAGCCCACATAGTGTCATGATCAACACTAGAACCATCTAATCCTACTATATGATCAACTTTATTACCCCATACGGATTTCCTTCCAAGAGTGTTCGGTTCAAGTATGAGCCCATAAAGGTAAGACAAAAGTTTGAGCCACTTGAGATGGATTAGAATGCATTTTTTTCAAGACCCATGATTGTCCTTATCCAGGATTATCACAGAAAGGTGAACAGAAAAACCCATGATACAATCCTCAAATGATACCAAAAGAACACCCCTCATTTCCACTAGTCTCAAACATCACCCCCCCATATATTACAATGTTGGCACTTTATGATTAGTGTGATTACAATACTTTCTAGGCCCACAATGGCCAAAAATACAAGTTTTGATACAAAATGAACCTAATACAAAATCTTAAAAAAATAACCCTGTAACTATGTAGTGCTCTTCAATACATTTCCAACACCTATTGATTTTCAAATAACAGAGCTACAGGACGAAAGAGGCAAAAGTTATGCAATTTTGGAAAAATAGTTGAATTTGGCTTGCAAGAACAGCCCTTCCGGCTAAGTTGCCGGTTTGGGTACGGATTCAGATGCGGGTTCGAGTTCGGGTATGCTGGTACGACAATTTTTTTTCCTAGGGTACAGGTACGGGTACGAGAATATACATATATATATATATAATTTATAAATTATTAAATTATAAACATAATGCCATAGACTCATAAGCATGCTCGAAATTATAATCATATAATCATAATGCCATAATGCCATAGAGTATTGAAACAATGAAATACGCCATACGGTAATACCTCATATAATCATATTCATAATTTGCAAAAATGTAAAATAGTAAATACTCAAGTCTTAAATCAACTATTTCAGCTTGGAGGCAAAAAATGGTGTTTTTGCTCTTTTGAGTTTGCAAAATGAGCCTCATTTGGTCGGCCAAGTCAATATAAGGCAATTTGGGCACTTTTTAGGGTTTTATTTTATGTTTCTAAGTTGAGTTTTTGCCTTTTTCTGGGTTGGATGACATGGGTCTGCCTGGGTCCTTTTGGGTTCTCCATGGGTTCGGCCAGGGTTCTCCATTTGCTACCCAGCTCTCTGTGGGTCTTTCACAAAAGGACCCACACAGAACCCGGATAGCAAATGGAGAACCGAAGCGAACCCATAGAAGGACCGAACCCGAACCAAAACCCACACGTAATTTGGCCGGTTCAGGGGGCTAAAATGAAGAACCCGGTAACTTAGCCTTCCAGCAAAAAAGTTGTTTCTTATTTAGTTTTTGCAAAATTTACTCACTCTATGCAAAAATTAACAAATACACATTTTTTCAATGTTGTGAACAAAACCCAGAAAGTGCTTTACTTTCCAACAGCAATAGATGAATTTGTAATGTAAAAGCAACCTTCAACTTGTAGAAAAATAGTCGCGCTGCACTATTTTGGCAACATTTTTTGCAAGATCTACTCACTATCTATAAAATCTAATAGATGCCCAAAAGGTTTTTTGTTATTGTTAGCAAATCCCATAAAGGGTTTTTTTGTTTGATATGCAGAAAATACAAATATGATGCAAAAATCCGCCTTCCGGCAAAGTTGTTCAAACCGCCAGACGACCGAGGCGGATCGGGCGCTGAGGGCTCGTTGGCGGATGAGCGAAAAAGGCGTCGCCGAAGTGAACTCGGCGCGTTCGGCGTTGCGACCGAACGTTTGGTTTGCAGAACCGAGAGACGGTAAAGCTGGAAAATATGCAATAATGAATATGCAAAAGTATGCAAGTGTATGAATGAATTCAAGCTAGGTAGTGAGTTTATATAAAACTAGGGAGAGAGTGGAGGTGGAAAATCCAACCAATAGGGAGTGACCACCAATATTAAGCGATAAAAATAGTAAATGCTCCTCTCTTTTAGTATGGTGACATCTCAACACCTTGTTTCCTAGTTATCAAATAATTACACTCACTTTATTAACCTAAGCAAGCTTAATAAAAGTGTAGGAAACACCTATGACTAGGGGAAATAAATTATCCCACTAGGAAAATAAAAACCTACACTAACAATTGCTTCTTCCCTTTCTTTATTCAACTTTTGGAAGAAAATTTTCATCTTATTCTTAATCAAGACATCCTTGAATTCCTTAGACTTCACAAAGTCATTATCTAATAGAAATGTTGTACAAGCAAAAGTTCTTATGTCATTGACAACATCACCTCTTGCACTGAGATCAATCAACATTATGTCATGAGGAGTTCCTTCAATTTGTACCCTTTGTGGAGAAACAAGAATTTGATTTACTTCTTCAATATCCATGGCATTTTCTCCCACCTCCTCTATTGCATCAAAAGTACAGTTACTAATCCAATCTTCAATTTTATCAAACTGATGGTGAAATTGAGGTTTCCCTACCCCTCTTCTAATCTGATCTATAAAATGCTCAATGTCACAATTTCTCTTCTTGTCAACTCTCATTCTGTATGCTTGCAACTTAATAGCTAGTAGCTCCAATCCTTCCTCAAAAGTGACCAAGAAGTCAGAAAATGTAATAGATGAGGGAAAGAATGATCCCTTCTTAAGCGTCCTTAAATGTACTTTATCTAAGTCATTCAATTGCTAGAAAATATCCGTAAGGCAATTTTGTCAAGGACACATCTAGGCTAAATATGGGGCTCAACAGATGCTCCATAAACTCTAATAGTTGTGATGTTGGAATGGAGGAACCAACCACCCCAATTACAATTCACTCCCTTCTCAGGCGGTTTGTCCTTGGGTCTCAAGAATTTCATTATATTTTCAAATAATCTATTACTGCTCTGATAACGCAATTTTTTTAGCACTACTTGCACAAAATGTTCTTTAAACACAACATAACTGGAGGACCTACAATGCATATCCCATATATGCGTTTGCCCCTAAATTGGTATGGGGACTCCCTCTTTATTTTGCAATTGCAACTGCAAAGCTTTGGTCCACATACCTTATCCACAATGCAAAAGAATGTGGCACAACAAGGAATACCACTTGAAAGATATAATCCTATCATCACTTTTTATAGCAACTAACTCCTTATGCATCCATTCTGCAATGTATGAAGCAAAATCAAAGTCCCCATTTAGGTCTCTGTGTTGGATGTCTGCTGCCATCATCATGATGTGCATTGGTATCTGTGACTAGAAGCTTGCCCATCAAATTGATGATATCCAACCGCTGTTACCAATTGACATATAAATGGAGATATAATGCTGTGATGGATAGGTTGACATCATGTAGCTCAGCCAAGCCAACCTTTTATAAGTAGAATAATTGGGAATTTAATACAAGTCATCAAGAAGATAGAGAAAAAGCTTATTAAAAAAATTGACTCAATAACATCAGAAATGAATATGAAGAAAAGAAGCATAATTGTGAATTCTGTCAATGTCATCTTTCTCTTTTGTACTCTGAGACGAATTTCAAGTCTCCATCCCAAGACATTCTGACACAAATTTCAAGTCTACATCCAAAGACTGTCTTCCATTACCTTAAAGATTAGTTAGGCTTCATTGTAAAGCATAGACCTATTCTTAATTACTTGACCATAGCAACGTAGAGTAAAGAAAGACATCATTGCACCTTACATAGACAGCCTCATTTAATTGCATATTTGATAGTAAGCAAAATTGATAATAAAATCATTCACAAACAACTTCTGTAAGCATTAAACTTAAGAAAATATTTGCCAACTCTTATCATAGTCACTAGGAATAATGGGATATGGGGAGTGGGGCAGAGACAAGTATGCCATTTTGAAATAGGTTACGGGAGCATTAAAATAAGGATACAGCTATATCACATTTAAACAAAACTGTCAGAGATGTGAATACAGCTACAAGGATGGTGTCCCACCCCTCAATCCAAGGTTACGGTGACTAGTTAAATCACAAAGCAATTAAGGTCAAACCTAAAATGAAGCAACTTAGCAGTTTTGAATTTGAATTTGGAATCATGGAAATCACTATAAACTCAGTAACCCTCAAAAGAATAAAGCAATCATGAACATATTTTGCATTATGGATGCTTACTTCAAGACGAAAAGATTTGTTGAAAGATGTCAGTTTACTGCAAAACAAAATGATCATATTTGGTTTGACAAGGTAGGAATAATAAAGTGTACAAAAAAAACAAGCATGACTAAGACTCTGATTACATGAAAAATGAAATTTAAAATCAAAACAGCACTGGATGTACCAGTCAATCGTTAATGTCATCAAGAAAACCACCGAAAATAGCATAATGGTTTCTCAGAAAGGAGCCAATTGGATAATTATGTGAAGCATCACAAACTGGGCTTCATAAAACAAAGGAGCACTACTGCATGTCAAGCCATATTCAAAATCAATGTTGCAAGATTAATAGTGGTTGAAATACAAATAAAATTATTGCATTATTTTGAATCTAAACTATAAAGTTTAAACTTTACAAAGTTAAAAAATGAAATTAGTTCTCAACAGTATTGCATAACTTCAAAAATAGTAAATGCACAAGAAATCAAATTATTACCTGCTGCAACAAAAATAGAGCATGACTAAGACTCTGATTACATGAAAAATGAAATCTAAAACCAAAACAACACTGGATGAACCAGTCAATTGTTAATCTCATCAAGAAAACCACCAAAAATAGCCTAATGGTTTCCCAGAAAGGGGCCAATTGGATAATTATGTGAAGCATCACAAATTGGGCTTCATAAAACAAAGGAGTACTACTGCATGTCAAGCCATATTCAAAATCAATGTTGCAAGATTAATAGTGGTTGAAATACACATAAAATTATTGCATTATTTTGAATCTAAACTATAAAGTTAAAATGATACAAAGTTAAAAAATGAAATTAGTTCTCAACAGTATCTACATAACATCAAAAATAGTAAATGCACAAGAAATCAAATTATTACCTGCTGCAACAAAACTGACGCAAGATCTAAAAATCCACAGTTATATTCACTGATTGAACACATTCCTGTAGGGCTGCCCTTAAAAAGGAAAACAACATTTGGTGTCCCTTTCCCTTCAATTGTGAGGGACTCATCATGCACAACTATCTTACAAATGCACTGCACTCTGTTATCACGAAATCTAGCAGCGCTCGTTCCACGGATAACCCCCTACGAAACTTGTCTGTTTCCTAGGATTCGTGAAGTTCAAGTATGCATAACGAAGTGATTTTCAAGCCACATTGAAATGTGTTCCTAAGCCTCAAATAGTCAATTCGAGCATTCCCCCATGTTCACCTCGCGAAGACCTTCGAAACAAGATCCTTCGCGAAGTTTCACTGTTCGTACTTAGTAAATTACGAAAAATGCAGTGGCACTGAAAAAGTGCACTCCTGCCCTGAAGCCAAATTTGGCTAACTACAAAAAATGCAAGGGCGCTAAAATTTAGCACCCCTGGATGAAGTGAAATTTCTAAAAAATAGAATAGCGCTAAATTTTAGTGCCATTACACTTTTCTTCACCACTTAGACTTTTTCTTGGCCCTGACACGTTTCTTCATGAATTTCGCATTTTTTGTCAATTGTGCCACTTTTCGTGCCTAAATTTATTGCTCGACTTGAGTTAGGTTTTTAATTTTCCTTTTCACTTAAAGGTTTTTTAATTCACCATTTTCATTATTATGATCTTTGTTCTTTTCTCTCTTCTTGCTGAGCGAAGTGCTTCTCAAACTGCAAAAAATGTTTTTGAAGATTTTTCGCCATTCATCCTTCAGTAATCTTCGTGTTTCATTCTGGTAAGTCATTTTTGTTTTGTCTTTATTCTTCTTCCATTCTTATGTTTTCTAGGTTGAGTATATGCATTTTTTTATGTGTTATGCATTTTTCTACGCATTCTTTTCAACGTTTTTTCCATCCTCTCCCACGCGTTTTTGTTTCTTCTTTTTCATTTCGCGTCTTTTCTTTTCCATTTGTGTTTTTCTTATCCTCACGCAATGGAACCCTCACGTTTTATTTCCCTACGCGTTTCTTTCTTTCCCTACGCGTTTGTTTCCTTTCCTTACACATTCTTTCCTTACTCTTCCCTCGCGTTTCATTCGCCATCTCCTCTATGCGTGATGTTCTTTGAGAACTTGTATCTCTCCATTTTTATGTTGAAATCTCTCTTTATGTGCTTTGGTACCAACATTGAAGAGATCTATCATTTTAAAAGAAAGTTTCTTTAACCCTTGAATGCTATGCAATGGTATTGAAACAAGTTTCAAAGCTTTCCATGAAAACAAAAATTGCCAAGCATGAGCGCCATTTAGATTCATCCTTACATCTGTTTTTCACTTAAAATGTGCTCAAATGCTAAAGCGCCAAATTTTAGCGCTATGACATGTTGAACATGTCAAAAAATTTCTAACTCCTAAGATGTAAGGGCGCTAAAATTTAGCACCCTTGCATCAAAAGTGAATTTCTTGAGATGTAAGGGTGCTGAATTTTGGCGCCCTTACACTTTTTCCAAGTTTTCTACAATCCTTTCCAGATGAGCTTCATTTTTGACCAGTACACTTCGGAACCTTGTTTTTCCTGTTTTGTGCATCATTTTGCGTGCCTCATCATCCGTTCCATGCTTTCCCATCCTCGTTGCTCATTTCACATTTTCCCATGTTTCCTAACAATTAATGTTTGTTCTGGCTAAACAGATTGCAGTCTCTTTTCAAAGATCATCAAGTCAGAGTGATCAGAGTTTCAGTTCTTTTTGATGACTGCTAGTAAGCCTCCTTCTTCTTCGAAAGCAAAAGGTGAGATGAAGTACAAATATCAAGGTGTCTATCCACCGACTATAATGCTCTCCAAGGTGGAAGAGATAAAAGACACGGAGGTTGGTCATCAAGACTTGGTTGATTTCGCCAAGCAAACAGAGGCGAAGCCTCTTCCTGATTCAATGAGAGCGATCGTACACAACAATCTTCATTTGGTGGCAATGTTCCCCACAGCTGTGCACAATACAGAGTTTGTTCTTTAGGTAGCGTCTCATTACATCAGAGAAAGTAGAAGTGTGATTGATTCTTCTAGGCACGAGATTTTGAGACTTGACCCTGATTTCTTTGATATTGTCTTCAAGGTCCCTCATATGGAGAAATACATTGATATTTCTATATCAAAAGCACAGGAGATCTTTGACGCTGATCCCAATAAAGCTAAACAGTTGATAAACACTCAATGGTTTAAGAAGCCTAGATCATCTGTTTCCAAATGGATGAAACGACTCCTGCGAAGTGACTTCAAAGATGACGTCAAGGATATGATCACATTTCTAAGCAGAGTGAAAGGCTTGCCGGAATCATCCACTTTTCACGATTGGATGTATGAATACATCAGGATCATAAGAAGGCAAAAGGTGCATATTGACTAGGGCAAACAAATCAGTGATGAAATACATGAGGAGTTGATCAATGCTCCTTCTACATTGAAGTTCTACATGACTTCTTACCTAGTGTATGCGACGGCTGTAATGAGACAATTCCTAGGTCTATCTACGAAAGGGAATTAGATGATGGTGCCTGTGTATAGATATTTTTATCAATTGGAGTTGAAGGAAAGCTTTCATCACTTCAGACGGGTCACTGATGCTTTCTTTGTGCCATTGCTCTTCAATTTTGATCCAGCTCTGGAAAGAAGAAGAGTATCTGATGAGGCTTATAAGGTGGTAAGTAAAGTTGGATGCATATTTCTCCAATTCCCAATGTTTACTTACTTGAGAGTAGGCTGCTACATTGGTTGTCCCTACATGCTACCATGTTATCCCTCTGATAAGTGGGTTCTCATGGAAACATGCAGACAATTGATCTCAATGCAAAAAAATGAAGAAGCAACCACAAGCATGGATTCAAGTTCCCACTGACCATCAGCCGATATACTATCCAAACTACACAAAAAGCTAAGTCTGTTTATGCTGAAATGCAGATCATGACCATTAAAACCTACATGTATAGGTTTGATTTTGGTTACCGAGATGTCATAAAAAAGTTGCAAAAGGGTCACCATCACAGGTACCGTTTTGAGGACATCTAGGTAGATTGCAGAGATGAAGAAGCTATTCGCAAAATGGACTATTGCAGGTTGACTGTCCAACAGATTAGAGATCTTGGTATTGCTGACCTACCAGAGGATTTTGCAGATCTAGTTGATATCACGAATGCTACCTATGATGAGCAAGAAATTGCTAAGAGGCCGTTGCCTACAATATAATGGTCTAGGAAAGAAGTCACCAGTATAAGAGAAAGGTTGAGGCCAATCCTAGCCAATACTGTAGAATGGCTACATAAACATGGTTATGAAATGAAAAATTTTAGAACAGACTCAGAAGGAGAGGAATCCAAAGCAGAAGCTGGCCAATAGCAAGAAATCTGCAACAAAAATAAATCAGCGGCCGTTCCCACTTCTTCATGAAGAGGTCCTAGGATCAAGTTCACTATTGGAAAGAAAGATACTTAGTCCCTCCCAGAGACAGTAATCACGAAATCTAATCCATCTCGCTCTAAAGGTAAAAGGCCTATTCTAGAGGAGGTAGATTCTGATGAAGAAGAAAATTCAAGTGACCAATCCGCTGAAGATGAAGATTCAGCAGAAGCAGACTTCGATGCAGAAGAGGTTTCTGAAAGCGGGCAAGAGTCTGATGAAGATTTTGAAGAAGGATCTGAAGGTGATTTTGAAGGTGAACCAGAATCAAAGAGACAAGAGGGTGATCAATAGGAACCCGCACATGATCAAGAAAGAACTACTTCTCCTACTGAGAATGTAATTGAGGAAATTCCCAGAACATCATCGCCTGTGACTTCAAATGTTCCTCATACCCCTCCAGATTCAAGAACTCCTCCAACTCCTGTTCCCTCGTCACCTATGTCTACCACATGCATTCTTGCAGCCGAGATATCTATCTCCTATCCCTACAGCATCAACCCAGCTTGATACTCCTTTAGTGACAAGCATCCATATGGTTGATATACTGTCAAGCCCTGCATCGTCCATTCCTAGCCTGTCTTCACCAACGTATGATATCACTTCTAAAAATGAATTCAATCGTTTCATGAATGAGTCAATGCGTGATCAGCTCAACATGTCAACTACAGGAGCAATGATGACAGACACTTCTCCAATTGTCACGATACCAATGGTAAGTTCAGATGTGACAATAACTTCAGAAGTAGCAATGGTGACTGAATTGACAGTCAATCCAGAAGTTCACACTTCTTTTCTTCCTCCTTGGCTAATATCTCAAGTGTCGAAGCATAAAAATCAAATGATTTCTTCGGAGGAGCTCGACCTTGAAGAGATAGCTCTCCCAAAAGCCAAAGGGAAGAAAAAAGAAAAGGTATACTCAAGGCTGAACGTTGATAAGTCTAGCCACAAGTATGCTGAAATTGGCATACCACCAAGTGAAGAAGGTGATGTCAATATGGAAGACTACACGGTAACAAAGGTCTAGTTTGGCAAGGTTACCAATGAAAGTGCAAAATCCGATGCGCAAGTCACTTTGGATATCTTGGCTGGAAGGTTGGATAAAGTAGAGCAAGCTCGTAACATGTACAGACAGAGGGTAGAGCATTATGCCACTGTTGTAAAGAGACTTGCAGGTTCTCCAAGTAATGCACAACCACTGACAGTGGTAAATATTGAAGACCCAGCTGTCAAGAAAGCTGAGAAGTTCGCCTCCAAAGGTAGAGTGTTATATGATTTTGTTGAGAAGATCATCGAACACGGATCTCAGATTATATTGGCTGCAGACGATAAAACTACCTTGTTGGCCAAGCTCACCATAGAGCTTGATAAAGAGAAAAGTGTACTTTCCTAGGAGAGCAGAGACATGGAAAAGTGCCTATTGTCATGGTCGGAAATGAAACAGGTAAAGCTCAGTAAATTGGTGGAGGTTGGGGTAATTCCTGACAAAGAAAAGTTTGTTGAGGTAAGGGAATCACTGAAACACAGAATTCAAGTGGTTCAATCTCTTACAGAAGATCTCCACCAAGTACAGGAAGATGTCGGTGGGCATCGTGCCATTCTTG
>VDFB02089188.1:0-27305 GCA_007258455.2 Sequoia sempervirens | reverse complement strand
TCTCTCTCTCTCTCTCTCTCTCTCTCTCTCTCTCTCTCTCTCTCTCTCTCTCTCTCTCTCTCACTCCTTCTATCTCTCTCACTCCTTCTATCTCTAGATCCCCTCTCCCCTCTACCTTTAAGCCTTTAAGCCTTAAACACACACTCTCTCTCTCTCACTCACTCACTCACTAATTCTATCTCGAGCTCCCCTCTACCCTTAACCCTTGACCCTTAAATCCTAAATCCTTCTACCCTCTACCCTTTATCTCTCTCCCATTCCCCCTCTCTCTCTCAAGTATCTCCCTCCTACCCTCTCTCCCTCTCTCTCTCTCTCTCCTCCCTCTACCTTAACCCTTAAACCCTAAACCCTTGTACCCCCTACCCTTTATCTCTCTCCCACTCCCCCCTCTCTCTCTCAAGTCTCTCCCTCCTACCTCCTCTCCCTCTCTCCCCTCGACCCTCTACCCTTAAGCCTTAAAACCTTAAACCCTCTCTCTCTTTATCTCTCACTCACTCACTAATTATATCTCAAGCTCCCTCTCTCCCCTTTACCCTTAACCCTTAAACCATAAACCCTTGTTCCCCCCACCCTTTATCTCTCTCCCACTCCCCCCTCTCTCTCTCAAGTATCTCCTTCCTACCCCCTTTCCCTCTCTCCCCTCTACTCTTAACCCTTAAACCCTAAACCCTTGTAACCCCTACTCTTTATCTCTCTCCCACTCTCTCTCTCTCAAGTCTCTCCCTCCTACCCCTCTCCCTCTCTCTACTTTTAATTATACTTTTAATATTATAATAATAATAATTATATATTATAATAATTATATATTATTATTATAATATTATTATAATATATTGTAATAATAAGTATATTATATATTATAATATAAAAAGAATAAAATACAACTATTAAAAAATTGGAAAACAAAAAAAAAAATTGGAAAAAAAAATGGGGAAAACAAATATCCATGTCAAAGGGTTCGGTCGAACCAATTTTCCAGGTTCGACCAAACCCATTAGTATATATTTTTTTATTGTATTTTAAAGGGGTTCAGTCGAACATATGTTCAACTGAACCTATATTCGACTGAACATATTTTCTTGGTTCGCCCGAACATTGGTTCGGTCGAACCACCCTTTTTTCACCTTCACCCTCCGAGGCACCAAAATTGTCCAAAATTTTGCACTTCGAAGCTCAATTTAAAAATGAAAATGGAGGAGAATTCACAAACCCAGCTGGTATCAGGTAGCCCTCAGAACGAGCTATCCAATGAATATAATTTTAATATGTTTTGGTTTTATTATCTTTTTTTTTTTTAAGTTTTATTAAATATAGGTTTCTCACCAAAAATGAAGTTCTTTATTCTGCACATCTAGAAAAATAGAAAATTATCAAAAAAAAAATTGAAAAATATGAGTGCACCAGATATTGGAGTCCTTCATCCAACAAAAAAACATACAAAAATTATACATAAAATAAAAGTTATGCGTTATATGGTCGGGCTATGTTTGAATTGTAATTGGTTTGACTTTGAAACTTGATTAAAGAAAAAATATTCAATAAAAAACTATCTAACCAAGTGGAAGCACTAGATATCGGAGTTACAAATCTAAATTTGAAAGAATTAGAATTTTATCCTTCAAGGAAAAAAAGTTATGCTTTATACGGTGTGCGTCACTTTTTAAAAATGTTGTTTTCTGAAAAAACCAATTTTCGTGGGAGATGGAAAAAGAAGTGCAATCTGATTCCAAAAAAATTGAAAAAAATATTTTTAGAATCTATAGATAAAATTTGGAGAGACTCTAGTTTGCATCATCTTCAAATTCCTCACGTTTTATCCGCTATAGGTGCCCCAATGTGAAGATTTAGAACTTAAAAATAATAATTTCAGTGTCCAGTTTGGCCAAAACTTGTAAACCACTATTGTGGGATCACCCAATCGTGCAACTATAATAACCATTATATTTTAAGTTAATTTATAATATATTAAAAAATTAAGTGTTTTATGAATTTTATATAGAAAAAGGTTTAATAAACTTAAATTAGTTGAATTAAGTTAAAAATGGATCTAAATAAGGGAAAATAATTTGATACTAGTCAAACTAGTAAATATGATTTGAATTTTATGAAAATTTTGAAATTGATCTAAATTAGGTCAAAATTAGTTGGAAAACTATATGTATTAAGTGGAGAAGTTAAATGTGATCTAAGTTAGGTGAAATTAGTTGAAATTAGATAAAATTATGCAACATATCTCAAGTTTATGAAAATAGGTCCAAACTGGTCAATATAAAATAATGTATTTATAAATAAGGTAAATCACTACAGATTATCAAAATATTTGAAATTGATGTAAATTATGGAGAATAACTCTTAAATAGTATTATGGCGGCCCAAGTTGGAGGAGGTAACCCTACCCTAGCGGCTTGAGCAGGTGGAGGTAACCCTTCCCTGGTGGGCCAAGCAAGATGCAAGGGCAACGATAGTGGTGTTTTCCATGGTGGCGGTACGTTACCGACAAAGAAAAAAGAGTCTATTGCCACATAGAATGGTGATTCCATTTTGGCGGGGTCTAGTGATAGACGCTTTAAGCATTGTGGCCATGTTGCTAAGGCGACGACGATGGCACCGGGATTACAACATGGGAGATTGTCGAATGGTGGGTTCATTCCTATTGCAAATGTTATCTTCATTAATCTGAAAGCTGAGATGGTAGAGAAAATTGATCATAATGCTTCTGTTCTCCCCTTACATGAGGTGGTTTGTCGATTTAGGGGTTTTTGGCCTAGCCTCCCTCAACTACACTTCTGGATCTCAAAAGAATGGGAGCCTTTAATTACTGGTAAAGTTCATATTTTCCCCATGGCTAAGGGGTTTTTTGTTGCTATGTTTGACAATGCTCAAGAGAGAAAAAAAAATTTATGTGATCATTTTTTAGCTGGGAGGACAGATTTTTGTTCATGATTAAGCCTTGGCATGCTAATTTCAACCCTTCTTCTAAAACTTCCAATAAGATCCCAATTTGGGTTCGACTTCCTAATCTTCCCCTCCATTTATGGGTTGGTCCTCTTTTAGAGAAAGTGGGTGATGCTCTTGGAGATTTTTTGTTGGTGGATAATGAATCCTCTGATATTTTTCACTCCACCTTTACCCACATATTGGTTGAAATGGATGTTTCAAAAAGGCTGCTTGCTGAGATTTTACTTAAATTTTCTAAGGGTTCTTGGGTCCAATCTTTGGACTATGAAGGGATTCCCTTCCGATGTAGAAGATGTTTTAAAACAGGTCATGCTACTGCACAATGTGGATTTGAGAAAAAAGCAATGACGACTACATGGTGGAAAGGTGCTTCTCAACAACATTATACGGTTGAGAAGAAATCTGAGCAACATAGGAGTTTTTTTGAGGTGGTTGCTTTGGAATCACAGGGTCTAGGGGCATCCTCTCCAGATGTCTCAAATGGTGGGGTTGTTGATGTTGTGCAAGATTACCATGTTGAAACCCCTAAAGAGAGAGAGAATGGGTCTAAGGTTGCCACTTCTAGCGATAGCACTTCGGCTATAATTTCTAGTGGCTTTCTTGATAAGGCCACACCTACAGGGAGGAATACTAATGAAATCTTTGAGACAGTGGTTGCAGGCATTCTTTATCAAGATAATGGTGCACTGGCTTGGCATGATAAGACAGCGCAAGTGGAAGAGGGTTGGATTTCTGTAATGGGCAAGAAAGAAAAGTCCTCTAAGCCTTCTTTTGACATGACTCTCTACTCCCACAAGAGTAGCTTGAAATGTAAATCTTGATGGTTCTTGTTTGGGGGCTGGTTTTTGGCTAGCTGCGGGCTGTTTTCTTGTAGCTTTGTTTTTGGTTGTGGTTCTTTGGCTTTGGATTCCTTTTTTACCCTTGGTTGTATGTGCTTTCATGGTCTTTATGTTAGGATAACTTTCTAGTTGAGGGTTCCAGATCCATTCAAAATTTGTTTGTAAAGGTTTTCAGGTCCCTTCAAAACCTGCTTTTTCCTTAATCAAAAACTCTTAAATAGTATTTATATGTTAATTGTCATCATTTAATTGGAGATTAGTTTGATGGTATGCTAAATTATAATGATCTAGCTAGATTTTATTTTAATGGTATATTAACTTCGAGGGTTTAGCTAGAAGTTAGTAATGTTAGATCTTATAATGTATAAAATATCTTAGGACATAATGTACATGAATCAATCATAAATGCAAAAAATAAAAGAGTGTTATTCTACATTAATTGAGAAAAAATAAGCCATTGAGAAACAATGCAATAAGTGCAAATATGTATACCTTTTGAATGAGAATCAGAATGGAACATGACTAAGAGGTCATGAGTTAACTTTCAATTAAGAGATAAGTTAACCTAATCAAGCAAAAGGTGGTCCTTGATTAGATAAGGTGAAACCTAATTTCCTCTAATCAAGATTCAATGAGGGAGAGATGGAACTTAATGACCTCAAGTTAATAGTCCACACATGTTATTATTACCTACTTAAAGATTAAGATAAATAAATTTAATAAATAGATGAAATATTATGCTTGGGATAAATACTATCCTAGGTGAAGTATAATATTACACCAATAACTCCTATAAATACAACTTAGGTAGCAACATAAATGAGTCCTAGCAATAAAACCATGTTAGGTACTTATGTGCATATATGGAAACCCCCAAAGAAAATGAGAGAGAAAGACCCCTTCCCCACATACAAAGAGAGAGAGAGAGAGAGATTTGGGGATATATTTAAAATCATTAATTTTTAATGTTTTTAATGTTTTGCCAAGTGACTTTCATAAAAATCATGTTAGGTTGGTTATGGTCTACTAGTGGTATGTTGAGGCTATTCCCACATGAATGGTCTTGGTTCTATATCGTGGTTGTATCTAGTTTTCCTTTAATTGTATGTCTAAACTATGATTGTTGTGCAAATGTTACACACAATATAATAATTTGACCAATACAAAGGGAGTCTATATTCAAATTCTAAAAATTTGATTTTACACAATGCAATGCAACAATTGGAGGATTATAGAGGTGATCTACATTGAAACCATACCTTGTATTTATTTCATTAGAATGGAAAATACAAACCATGAAATACATGAGACAATTCAATAATTTGAAACACAATTGAAAAATTGGAGGATTATAGCTACGCACAACACAACAGATTGTTTAAATTTAGAGGATTATGAATTTACACAACACAATAGATTGATTGGAGGATAATGGCTATACGGAACTCAATAAATCAATTGGATGATAATGGTTACACACAACACCAATTGAACAAGTGGATATATCATCTACTATATCACACAAGATTCAACAATTGTACACATATACCTCATACTAATCAATCAAGTGAGAGATTTAAGCTATTTCTATAATATCTATACAATTGAACACCAATTTCAATTAATTTGTTATAATGATAGATCCAACCTGTAATATTCAATTTTTATAGACTCACAACACCATTCAACAATTCACAATGCAATTGAACAAGTGAAAAAAATCTAAATATCTATTGTGTGACACTTTTTATATTCAAAGCAATTCAACACTTGGAAATAAATGAGATTAAAATAATACAATCAATCAGAAAGATTTTGAATGTACAAATTGAATATAAATCTTTAACCTACAAAAAGAGAGTGGACATGTAGAAAAACATACCCACAAGAACAATTGTACTGTGGATGTTTGATTAACTACTCACAAGTTTAACAGCCGACAGAATTGAACAACAATAGGGACTTTTGGATAGACATTGACCTGGTTTGGTGGCACACGTTATCCTTCTGGCTGGCATGCAAAAACTGTGTCAAATGGCGGCAGAATGCAACCACCCCAAATATATATAAACAAGACAGGAGCTGCCTTTGATAGCTCCACTGCCTTATGCTACAATCCAAATATGAATCATATCCCTTGCCTATTCTACAAGTTTTAGATTCCAACCCAAAAAAGCCTAAGAAAAACCCAATTCAATGAATTAACTTCTCTAAATCTGCCAATGCCAAGGCCAGTTTGACTCAGAATTTCTAGAAACAGAAACAATATGTGATTGATTGTTTGTTTACAATACACATCAGAACCCACGTAAGAGCGCATATATTTTATATTATTTGAGGTCTTCAGTCTTGATAATTTTGATGGCAGGAGAGACAAAATCTTGATGCACTCGCACAGATAAACAATTCATTGGATTCAGTTGGTCCTTTCCATGAATTTTTTAACAATTTGAAAGCGTATAGGGTATAAAATAATATATTAATAGTGCAGGCCAATAACATAGTATATCATTGTCAAGGCGTCTACGTAAGACCCACCAGTAGAATTGACGATTTCATTTTTATGTCAAGGTGGAATTCTTGTGCCATATGTCAACAAAGACGGGAGAGAATTTATATATAAATGATGCAGAATCCGTCACTGGTGATGTCATTTTTGGTTCTCCTCGTGGTAGGAGGGCAGGTGAGGAGTGTGGAGAACATTTGGTATCGTTTGTGGTTGTTTCGGAATCTGTTTGTGTTGTAATCTTGTTCTTGTGAGTTGTGGGCATTGTTCTTGAGTATGAGACATAAAAACAGTTATCTATTTAGTTTCTAATAGTGCAAAAATAGGACTACAGCTTAGATCTTTTGGATTCTAATGTAAATTGTGGACTCTATTGTTAAAGTTAGATATTCTAGCACAAGTTTAGGATATTTGAGCAATGACACGCTAGTGTCCTTGCAATGTGTTGTAGTATTTTAGCATGCTATGGTCCTCTATTTCGTCGAACATTAGGTACTTTTAAGCATTTTTCAAGGAAATTTTGTATATGAAAATTGTTCCCCTTGGCCTTGTGAGTCTTCCCATTTCATCACTTTACTGAAAATGTCATTATTTGAAATTTATGTCATCTTTTGCATTGAGAAGTGTGTCGTTGCACAAAAAAGACCCGTTGACATTCCAATCATTGGAGGGTTGGTACCTCCTAGTGGGGTAACCTCTTGTAAGGATTTGTCCCTTGTGTTTGGATGTCTTTGGTTGGGATATTTCTCACCTTGGCTTTGGGAAGTGAGTCTTTTTTCAAGGGAAATTTAGTGGTCAATTACCTAGTTGAGACATGATATCTCCTCGTTGTCCCAAAACTTGCATATATTTCTCTTGATGTTGTAAGTGTCGTCAAGAGTGTTTAAGGAATCGATTTGGGATAGATGGTTTTGTCATTCCACCCTTATGTTGAGTCTACAAGAGAATGCAATCATGGTGTTAAGACCCAATCATCATTATGATGTAGTTTCACTCTCTTGTAGGTTCATCATGGTAATTTCATTCCATGATTGCTAAGTGTTCTTCTCATTCCACCTTTCTTCGAGCAACAGTTGTGTCTTATAATTGTTATTGTTGTCTAACATTGTGTCTGATGTGAAGCATCAACACAATGGCCTAGTTATGTCTTATGTGTCATTGTGTTTGACACAAAACTTATGTATGCATTGAAGTGTAATGGGTGTGTCAATGTTGTATCTTAATTTTTTAGTTCTTATATTATTCCTCAAAAAAAACTTTGATTGGCTAATGTCCTAGGAGGTGTGCGACTTGGACCACTACTTGACATAAACCCCCACCTAGGCATCACTTTGTGGTCATGTAGGTGATTCACAAACATGTGAACATCTCCCATTGTAGGTGACTCATGTGACATATAACCATGTCACAACAATGGGTGATCCCACAATACTGGTTTACAATTTTTGGCCAAACTAGACATTGAAATAATTTTTTCTAACTAAATCTTCACTTTCGGGCACCTATAGCGGCTAAACCGTGAGGAAGTTGAAGATGATGCAAACTAGTGATTGTGAGATTTTGTTTGTAGATTCTAAATATATTTTTTTCAAAATTTTTGGAATCAAATTGCACTTCTTTTTCCATCTCCTTCAAAAACTAGTTTTTTCAGTAAACAACATTTTTAAGGAGTGACGCTCACCGTATAATACATAACTTTTTTTCCATGAAGGATAAAACTCTAGTTTTTTTCGAATTTAAATTTGTAACTACGATATCTAGTGCTTCCAATTGGTTTCATAGTGTTTTATTGAATATTTTTTCTTTAATCAAGTTTCGAAGTCAAGCCAATTACAATTCAGACATAGGCGGACCGTATAACGCATAACTTTTCTTGTATGTATCAATTTTTTATTTATTTTTGTTGAATCAAGGACTTCAATATTTGGTGTACTCATTTATTTATTTTTTTAAAGTCGATAATCTACTATTTTTCCACATGTGCAGAACAAAGAGCTTGATTTTCAGTGAAAAACCTATGTTTAATAAAACTAAAAAAATAAATTCATAATAAAACCAAAACATATTAAAATTATATTTGTTGGATAGCTCGTTCCAAGGACTACCATTATCCAGTTGGGTCTAAGAAGTCTTCTCCATTTTCATCCTCAACCCGAGCTTCGAAGTGCAAAATTATGGACTTTTTTGGTGCCTGAGGGGGAGAAGGGGGGAAAAGGGGGATTCGAGTAGTTTGAGTGAACCCCCTTTCCACAAGCCTTCACTTTTGGCTTTTTTTCAGGAATGGTGGGGCCCATCATTAAATAGGTTTGCTCGAAGGGGGGTTCTATCGAACCCCCTTTTGGTTTGCTCGAACCAAAAGTTTGATCGAACCCCCAAAAACCAAATTTTTTTGCATAGGGTTGTTTTTTGCAACTATTCCTTCCTCACTATAATTGTAAACCACTTTTATGGGTTTACCCCACCCTGTGTTGTCTTTGCAAAGGCATCAAATACTTCACTAGTGACACTTTTCTCCACACAATCAGGAGGTGAGTTAACCTATTGAAGTAAAAGGTGGTTCTTGATTAGACTAAGTGACACCTAACTTCCTAAAATTGAGAATAACTTAGGGATTAGTTGCACTTGATGACCTCTAACTAATAGTTTACACATATTATTAGCTACTTAGGTGATGTAAAATTTATTTAATAAATATAATGAATATCACACTTACGATGTGATACTATCTTCAATGAAGTATAATGTTACACCAACACCTATAAATACAACTTGGGGAACAACATAAATGAATCACAACAATAAAGCCATGTTAGGTACCTACGTAAAATGGTAAAAAACCCTAAAAAAATAGAGAGAGAAAGAAACCTTCCACATAGAGACAAAGAGATTTAGGGTTGTATTTAATCATTAAGTCTTAATGTTTTGTAAAGTGGGTATTGTATGCAAGTTTAATGAAAAACATGTTAAGTTGGTTATGATCTACTAGTGGTATGTTGAGGTAATTCTTGCATGAATGGCCTTGGTTCTATATCATGGTTGTATGTAGTTTGACTTTAATTGCATGTCTAAACTATGATTGTTGTGTAAATTTTACATACACAATACTATAATTTGAGCAATGCAACGGGGATTCATATTCAAATTCTAACAATTGGAGGATTGCAAAGATTATCACCGTTTAAATCATAGCTTGTATTTATTCCATTGGAATGGAAAATATAAATCATGACATACATAAGATAATTTAATCATTTGAAACACAATTGATAAATTAGAGGATTATAGCTATACACAATATAATAGATCAACTAAAATTAGAGGATTATGAATTTACACAACACAATAGATTAATTGGAGGATTACGGCTATATAGAACTTAGTCGATCAATTGGATGATTATGGTTACACACACAACACCAAATGACCAAGTGGAATATTTTGGATCATCATAAATATAATTCATAATATTTTATCTACTGAATCACACAAGATTGATCAAATGTGAATATAATCCTTGTAGTAATTGATCAAGTGGATGATTTAAACTATTTATATAATGTCTATGTACATTTGAAAACCCATTTCAATTAATTTGTTATAATGACAAATCTAATCTACAATATGTAATTTTATAAGCGCACAACACCATTCAACAATTCACGATAAAATTGAGAATTTAAATATATAGATTACAGCGAAAGAATTTTAAATATGTAAATTGAATATAAACACTTAAATCCATCTTTAACCAGCAAGCAGTGTCTGGATGTGTATGACGACATACTCACAAGAGCAATTGCACTGTAGATGTGTATAACTACATAACCACCAACATCCAACTGATTTGAGTTTTGAACATCTGGGCAATAGTTGATGTTTACATACCAACTTACAAGTTTAATAGCCAATAGAAATGAACAACAATAGAACTTTTGGATAGACATTGACCTGGTTGGTGGCAATACACATCAGAAGCCACGTCAGACTGCATATATTTTATATTACTTGAGGTTTTCAGTCTTGAAAATTTTCATGGCATGAGAGACAAAATCTTGATGCACGTGTACAGATAAGCAATTCGATGGATTCCATTGGTCCTTTCCATGAATTTTTTAACAATTTGAAGACGTAAAGGGAAAAAAATAATATTTTAATAGTGCATGCTAATAAGAAAAGAGATCTTTAGCATGGCGTAGACGTAAGACCTACCAGTAGAATTGACGATTTCTTTTTTAAGTCAAAGGTAAAGTTCTTCTCCCATTTGTCAACGAAGGCAGGAGAGAATATATATATATATATAAAAATCATACAGGAGATTCTAATCACAGGGTTGTTGGGTCATTAATTTTAATGAAAAGTAGACCTTTAGTTTTCTAGACTTCTTCAGGTGTATCTGATTTCAAATGGTTTATCTATGAGATGTGTGCGAGTATATGGATAGATTACACATCCTAAGATTTCTTAACAATGGAGAGGTATGGTAGATGATAAAGGCATGCCATGTGAAGATGGAGGAGGAAGAATTTTAGAGTCTTTTGGAAGAGTAGTAGAGGTTTTGGAGGAAGTGGTAGGGGATGGTTTTGGAGAGGTTATTTTGGAAAAGGTTTGAGAGGATTGAAATATGTGTGGTTTAGTTAAGGAGGGCTTGAGATTCGATAGGGTGACATATTGAAAAGGAGCTTCATCAATATAGATGTTATAAATTCAATCATTATGTATGAATTTATAATATTGATGAAGAGTAGAAGGAATTACAAGTGTCCAATGGAGTTATAGTTGGTTAAGAAGGAGATTATAAGTGAGTTTATCAAGTATGACAAAGAAGAATGTGTTGAGATTGATAGGACCATTCGTAATGGTTAAGGTGATGACTCTTAAATGTTCTCAATTAACATTGTTAAAACATGAATGGAGATCTTTGGTTTGTCTTAGGAGTAATCATCATGAACATGATCAAGAAAATTTGCTCTACAAATATTCAAACCTGATTCATTATAAATAAGAACTTTTTTAACACTTGTATTCTTCTATCTTGCAATTATGATTGATTGGAGTGTTTATTGAAGAATTAGAGGTGATGGTAGTATGGGCAAGGAAAATAAAATGATTTATATTGATTCAACCATGAAAGCTAATTTAGTAGGGTGTATTGAGGGTTGAACACTGACCTTTTGTAAGTCTTGCTACAAGATGACTCTATGGTTAGGATAATTTTTTAGATGAGAAGGGTTTAATTAGTCATTAGTTTATGATTAATGTGATTTAAGAATTTAGGTTTCTACATAAATATAATTGATATGTTCATAATAATTTATTGGCTTTTATGATGAATGGTTCCATAGAAAATACTTACAGAGAAAAATATTGTATAGTAGAGAAAAACTGAATGAAATTTCTTCTTTATAAGAAAAATAAATAGATTTGTCTTAATTTTTAGTGGTGGAATTGAAAGTCGCTATGTCCTACCAATCTAAAGGTTTATATCTTCCCATAGTATTATTGAAATTCCTTTATGTATTTTAGAATTTTTGTATAATTTTGATAAGCTTTTGAAAGGAAACAAACTAACTAAGCTAAATATATATGGTCAAAGAGTTTTTGGAAGCAAAGCTTTTTATAATTTCATTTTTAAAAATTATTATTATTATTTAAAATGATTATGAAATCTATAAGACCATTTAATTTAAATATCTATATTTTTTTCATTATTGAATATGTTAGTTAACTTTCTTACATGATTGTGTAGGAATAAAACACTTTCACATAAAATATTTACAATAAATAAATGTAAATATTCAAGAGTTGGGATTGGAAATGTATATCTCATAGGATCTGAAAATAAAATGAAATAATAAAAAGTAAATCTATATCTTGATGTAGATGAAGAGATGAATTTGATTGTGACAAATTTGGCTATTATTTGAAATTTGATGTCGCAGTCGAGATGAGAAGACTAAGACAACTATGATATATAACTCCCACAATAATATGTAAAACCAAGTCACTTCTATGCTTATGAAAGTGATTTCAATGTCCACATATCCATCCTCTAAGTCACAAAAATGACCTTTGATAACACATTTTATATTGATGTATTCAAACCTATGTACTTGCAAAAAAAGTTTTGTCTTGGGTGCCTCAATTTTTAATTAAGATTAGTGATGTTGGAAAACACCTTTGGTAGCTTTCTAAGTAAGGACTTTCACCTTATGACAAGGCCCTAGATTTGAATTAATGGTTTTGGAAAGAGTTAAAAGACAACCAACAATAATGCAAGCAATATTGATTTGGCTAGAATTATGCTAGGTTGTTGACACTTGAGGCTTTTCAAGTAGAATACAATGCAACAATTATTGGAATGAACTAGTGAAAGAACTCTTTTTATATAAAGTATTTATGACTAATAACTGTAAACAACATTAACAAATAATTCATCATAGAATAAATAACTTGGATTAAAAATTCATATATAATAGGATATGAAAATAAAATGAAATAATAAAAGGTACATTTGTAGCTTGATATAGATGATGAGATTTATTTGATTGTGACAAAAGGCTACTATTTGAAATTAGATGTCAGATTTGAGATGAGAAGACTAGGACAACTATGATATATAAATTCCACAATAATATTTAAACTTGGGTCACTTCTATGCCTATGAAATTGATCCAAATATCTACATATTCATCCTCTAACTCACAAAAATGACCTTTGATAACACATTTAATATTGATTTCTTTAAATATGTGAAGAAGACTAGTGATATTAAAAAATACTTTTGGTAGGTTTCTATACAGGGACTTTCTCTTTATGATAACTTGACACTAGATTTGAAGTAATGGATTTGGAAAGAAACAAACATAGTAATGCAAGTAATTTTGATGTGGCTACAATGATGCTATGTGGTTAACACTTGAGTCTTTGTAAGTAGGAAGCAATGCAACAATTATTAGAATGACTTGATGCAAGAACTTGAGCGTTTTCATGTGTTAATGCAAGACTCAATGTGGAAACCTAGATAATGATTTTTGAGTGACAATATTTGATATAGATTTAGAAGGTTATCCTAAAAATAGTTGGATTTTAGATCAACTGTATCATAAAAAAATTAGGGGTACTTGTCCATTTATATTTGACTTAGGTGTAAATTTTGAAATATTTGGTCTGGAAAATGATGAATAAAAACTAATTAAAAGGTGGTAATCTTGGAAAAGGGAATAAATTTAAATCTTGAACAAGAGGATCAAAATTTGAGCCACAGAAATGACTTGGACCATCTTCACACTTAGGATTCAACTTGGAAAAGAGAACTAATAAACTGAGAGCTATGAAATGTTTTGGGATGCACTAAATTTTGTTTATGAAAGTTAATTCAACAATTTGGGTCAAAAGGGTGTGTCAAATAAAATAAAACAATCAAGTACTTAGGACACATAGACAAAGTGGTAAAAAATGAATGGTAAAAGTACAAAATATGCACTTTTAACCATTATATTTAGTCCCTACTTGGTTGTGATTGTGAATCTACATGGTAAATCACACGAAAGTAAAAAGAATAAGATAAACACAATTTAACTTAGATTAACTAGACCCATCATTAAAAATTGTCATATGAATTGCACATAAAATTAAAATTGCTTAGTAGTAATATGCTCCCTTTGATTATGTGTGAACCCCAATTGAATACCATGAAAATGGTTATATGGAGATTGAGCATAAGTGCGATTGATCAAATAGAAAGCATGAGAATGAAATATTGATTTTGGAAAATCTAAACTACAATTAAAAAATTAGATATGCATACTTGAAATACTTTATCTTTGTGTGATTAATGTAAATATGAAAATGGAAAATAACATGTACACCCACTTTTTCCCCCTAATTTGAATAATCATGGATGCATTTAGCCTACAAAAATATATAAACCTTAACCCTCAAGTGATAATATCAAGTGAAAAGAATGCATATAGAAATAAATAAAATTATAACATATAATATTTAATAAGAGAGATAAGTGAGTTTGAGATTAACCAAAAAATATCCCACCATTTATGTTGGTAATACATATCAAGAAGCATATCCTAACAAAATCCATATTTGATATTGATAGTACCTCATGTGAATTAGACGTGTTATAAGTATGATGGTGTGAAAGAGTACTTTATAATAAAATGATCACATTTATATACACCAACACATAAATCTAAAAAAGAATGATAAGGAACAAAATACTTGTTAGGTTAGATAAGTAAAAATAAATCATTGATAAATTAACTTTAAAGATCATCATCTAGTAAATTGAAATCTATATTAAAGTAATCAAATCTTGAAATTTTAATATGATTGTTAACTAGTTCTTATTCTTCTTGCTTGCATTACTTGATTTGAGAAACAATTTTTTGAGGCACAACATTGTAATGAAAATAATTTAAGAAATAAATATCCAAATCTAAAAAATAAAATAAAATGTGATAGATGCTTATGGAAAGGAGTAAAACCATGCATAAATAAATTATTACTCAAGTTTGTTGGAAACAATCTAACTCAAGCAATGTTTCTTCATGGAATAAGTAAAACAAGTAGTTTTAAAGGACTATAAATGAAACAATGAATTGCCTCTACCATAATAATCAGTGTTACCCGGGGATACATCCCCCCGTCTAAATCCCCCTGTCCCCATCCAGGAAATGTCTCAGGGATAGGGGACGGCCAGGGGATGACAGCAGTGTACTATGTTTAATATCACATAATGAATTATGAATTCTAAATGCATATTGAATATTGACAATGAATTCTTAACACAAATGTTATATGCTAAGTTTCTATAATTTATATATGCATGCTTTATCCATGTTTTCATATGAATATTTAAAGTTTCCCTATATATTTTAAATTTTTCTATATTTTATATATTCATCCCCCCATCATCCCCAAATTTGGTCTGAAAAATCAAAAACTTGGGGATTCGTGTCGCCATCCCCTGTTGTCCCTGTCCCAAAAACTTGGAGTAACACTGATAATAATTTATAAAATAACATGCCATAAATCTTATTCAAGGAAAAACCATAATTTCATATTCCAAAAGATTATTTAGTATTTCATTAATATAATATATTTTTTTAAATATTTATTCATAATAATCACATTAACTAGCTAGGTGGTCTAATATACTCATGATAGAGTTCTACTAATGTGAAATATTATGCTCAACATGCTCCATATTCATGTATGTATGTTAGGAATATTAGTTGAAGAAGATATATCACCAACTAGTGACCCATTATCCACACATTACTAAGTAAAAATTTAAGAGATCTTCATGCTTTTATTCTTCATTTATGTCTATGGCATGTGAAAAATGAGGTGTAGAAAAATTTACTCCACATGTACTAAAATATATATCATATGAAAGGGTCTAAAGAATAATCCCTATGGACATCAAAAGTTGGTATATCATTATGATGCATAAAAATCTATAGGATGCCCCAAAGAAAGCCTCTTGAATGTGAAGAATGAGAACCATGTAAAACACATTTTCTAGAGCTATAAGTAAATTGATCTATAAAAGCATATGAAAAATCATGGAATGATGTATAATAATAATAACATGAATGAAACTATTATTTATCTTGCCAATCAATGATGCATTAACAAATTTATGCATCAAACTATCATCATCATTTTTATGAGCATAATATGTTCAAATAAAAAATGATCTAACATAAAATATATTGCCACTCTATTACCACTAAAAGAATTTGTCATTAGTTATTTAAAATAATGTGCATCACAAATTAAGTAATATTGAATGAAAGAGTCACCAATATCATCATGAGAAGATAAATAACTAGAACTATGATCCTCATTAAATACATTATCAATAGACCATGAGTGAAAATATACTGAATGTAATGATCGATCCAAAAATACACTACAAGTGAAAGTTTCTAACTTAATAATTGATAGCATTTAATAATTATTTTACACATTCATGGATTAAGGAGATAAATCTTAACATATATATTTTAAAAATCATAACATTACATAAAAGAATAAAGATTAAATATAAATAAATATATTTCATATTCCCTTTGTATGCTATCATTACCATTTTTGAACAATTAAAAAATTTACAAACTAAATTGAAGGATTTGATATCTCCTTATTATATTTAAATATTCAAAAATATATATTCATTTCATTATGAGATATAATGTCATAATTTAATGTTCTCAATGAGTGCAATAAATCTAGCTCTATCAACATATGTGGAGGGAAAGCATCGTCTAGGAAATTTACCTCCAACCATAAACTGAAAGTCCCCCAAACACTTTCCTACTAGAAGTGGTCCAACCCTTCAATGAGGGTGAAAAATCAAGGTAACTACAACAATAATATGTCAAATATGAGAAATAAGTGTAAAAATTCTAGACTATTACATATAACCTATCATACATCCCTAGGTAACCTCTAGCTACATGACCTATGGCTAGCATGTATACCTATAGATACTTGTAAATTGAAAATGCATGTAGAAATTATTACTTTATCCAAAGTTTTTTTTCCAATTAAACATGGTATACATGTTGTATACACCTAAAAACGGTCATCACCTTTAATTAATTAAATACTAGCTATTTGATTAATATTCTGACTACATATAAATAAATCCGTAATTTATTCATATTGTTCATCCTTCTCTAATTCTCCAAATATAAATCATGATCTTCCTCCAAATTAATTAAATAAACAACATTCCCTAAACCTGTTTTATTTAATTAAACTTCACTAAATCCAATTAGGAATTAGAGCACATTTCTACAACTTTTTGTGTCACCTCATCAAGGTCACATGAAAATAAATAACTCTAATTTTTAAATGGAATTATCCTCCACCAATTTCAAAAATCACATGGCTCATTTCCTCCCATACTTCCAACAATTTTGGAGCACATGGTCTTCTCTTCGCACACTTGAATCTTCCATCCAAATGGCATGTTGCCCATTGGTCAAGAGATTCTTCCACACACATGGCATGTTGTCTCTGGTCAAGGGGACAACATCTTGATTCTCTTCATCTTCACGATCCATTCTTCTTATTTGATCTGGACCATTGATTATTGCCACCTCACCATATGATTGGAAAATTCTATAAATACAACCCTTGGGCCTTGTATTTTTCATCCACATTTGAAGTAAAGTTATCATGCAGGTTTATCGTTGGAGCTTGGAGCATTCTTTGAGTCTTATAAATAGTTTTGATATCATGTTTTGCATCATGTTTACATCTTAGATTAATATATTGCATCATAGTTGCATTTTATCGTCCATCTTGCATCATAGTTGCATTTTAGATTAGTTCATTTTAAGTTTGCATTTAAGCATATGTAGAATAATGCATAGAATCATATAGTTCAATACCATAGCCTCCACCTCCACTTGTTCATTTATCATCAACATCATCCTTCACCCACCATAGCATTCATCATCATTGTTTGCACATAGTTTCATGTAGGTGTATAGTTGGCTTGCATGTTGAATGCCAATCCCGTTTCTTAAGTGTCATTCTAATAGCCTTTATTCACATAGAAATCTGAGGGCCAAAAAGGTTAAAAATAATCATTTAAAAATAGAGGACAATGAGACGTTCTTGGAATATTTATCTTTATTGTAACTTAGAATAGTTTTACTTTGCTTTGAATCTTTCAATATAAATCGTTTCATTAAGGTTTGTGTTGATGCTAACTTTTCACATTTAACACACACACAAAATGGCACCCACCATGGGGCCTTGCCCCATTTATTACAGTAACATACTTGAAAATTTATGTTCATAGGTTTGAACGTGACCGCTTGGAGCCTCTTGGATCCTTTTTCACCTATTTTGGAGCATCTTGGAAGCCTTTTGCACCCATTTTGGAGCCTCTTGGAGCCTATTATACCTATTCTAGTGCCTTTGGTCTCTGTTATGGTGCCTTTGGTCTCTATTCTGGCACCTTTGGTCTCTTTTTTGGTGCCTTTTTCATAATTCTGGGTTGCTCTATCTCTGTTTTGGTGCCTCTTGTCTTTGTTTTGGCACCTTTTGTCTCTGTTTTGGTGCCTTTTGTCTCTATTTTTGCACCTTTTGTAGTTTCCAAGGGCTGATACTTTGTGTTGTTGACTTGCAGGTTTCCCAAAAATGCTTGGCAAAGACACTCTTATCAAACTACTGACATATTTCAGGGGCTGGAAGTGATTCCCTTGTTTCTTTTTGGTTAAGATAGGAACGTAGCTTAATTAAAAGGTTAACGAACATCATGTTTCCTTTCGGTTAAGTTAGGAAAATAGCTTAATTAACAGGTTAATGAACACCATGTTTTTCGTGCATGACAGATGGTAGGCATATGCTCTCCCCTTAACTAGGTGATCAAAAAGTTAGACCCATTCACTTTTTGTGTGCGAGTGTGAGTGGAGTATACGGTGTGTGTTCTCTCTTTATTCATGTGGAATAAATATTGATCGAACTACAAGTATAGTTGATCACTTTTTTTTATCTTAGAGGGCCTACCTTATGGGAAAAAGTACTCACCCAATGGAATGACCCAACCAGTAACATGCTAAAGCCAAGCACATTTCCAACCGGTATATAAGTGTGGATACTGGAAAAAAGGTCAGTATCACAAGGTTGGTTCTAATGAGAAGGGAAGCAATGGTCTCTTGCCGCATGGATCAACCCCCACAAATGAAAAGTCCTTACTAAAACCCTTGTTGTAGTTTGGTCAAAACCTTTATCTATTCTTTGGTGCAGCAACGGTCATTGTGAAGGCATCCACATTCTCACAATTCTTAGTAGAGATGAAAAATATGCCATGGGAGATTCATGGGTATTGGTGCTTGGATGCCCCGAGAAGTGAGTGTCATGGAGGGGAGCCAATAGGGTCAAGCATCTAGTCATTCTCTAAGAAAAAGTGTGGTTGGGGTAAAACACGCGTGGAATCCAAAAGAATACAGTCTTTCACAACCATAGCAGTGTACATGTGCTTGATGTGTCTTTATCCAAGTGTTTTAAAAACAAACAAAATGTCACATATTGAAAGTGAAAACACTAATTCGAAATTGCATTTAGTGAAACAACCAAGTCTCCCATTGAAAAATTAGGAAAATCAAGCAACTTTTCAAAGAAACCTTCAAAAAACCAAGTCTGAACCTATTTTGGCACCTTTTGTCTCTTTTTTGGCGCCTTTTTTCTCTGTTCTAGTACCTTTTGCAGAACACAAAATGGTGACCTAGGTTCATATTTTGTCTGACAATCAGTCTTATCTTGGGAATCCTCAGCAGTGTTCAACCAATCCCTAGGTAAAACAGAGTCTGAACATGTGTGTTACCAAATGATTTCACAAAAGATTAAAATTTGGAAACCAAAGTCCATACCTCTTAGTCCAAAATAAAATCAAAGACAGTTATATCAACACTTTACGAATTTAGAGAGCGGTTGACCTTCAATTTCTACAAAATAGCTTGCAAGAACAATCTCGAATTATACGTCTTTTACTATTGTCAAAATCTATAAATTTTTTGAAGATTTGAGTACCTCATTTAGAAGAACATTTACCACCAGTTTCACAGTTTGAATCACAATTTTGAAACTTTCCCAAAATCCAAGATCATTCCTTAGATACCCTAGGATTCAAACTTGTTAAAACCGACCTCTACAAGTGGAATTTTCCAACTTAAGCCAAGATCTAACATCACAAAGTACCAACATCATCAAATTTATCACACCTTTGATTATTAGGCCTAGTTTCATCATCAAGATTTATCATCCTCTCATCACGAAATGAAGCTACATAGTAAAATCCAACTTAGTCTCATTAGAATTTGTCATTCTATTTGGCTTAGTTGTATTCCTTGATACTTTTCCAAAACCTAGATCAAAGTTTAGTCTAAACTATAACACTTGTATGCCCATTCAAACAAGGTTGCAAAAATAAAATCTCAAGGAAAAGGGACATGAAAAACAAACCATTGAAACTTCAAACATTGAAACCCCAACCATTGAAAATCCAATCATTGAGACTCAAAACACTAAAACTCAAAACAGTGAAACACAAGACACCATGGAAAAGGTTGAAGAGAATCCTTTTCATGGACTCAACAACACTGGTGGGGAAGAAGTAACCAAAGAAGATGTCCAACATGAGAAACAAGACCCAAATTTCCACAAGTGTTTAGAAAATATTTTCAAAAGAAATGGGGAAAAATACCTCCTTATGTTGGTTAAACAAGGTGCTAAATTACCAGAAGACTTTGGCATGAATCAATTGAAAGCACCACCCAAAAAGCCTGAAAATGATCCTGAATAAGTAGTTGCCTTGACTCATCTAGTAAAGACCCTCCAACAACAAATGTTCGACATGCAAAAGGGAACTTCAAAATGATACTCGATCAAAGAAATTTGTCCTTATCCCTTCGATCAAAGTATTCACATGATACCCTTTCCCAAACATTGTGAGTTCCCAAAGTACGACAAATACAATGGAAAAACCGATCCAATTGATCATGCAAGGGAATGTAGAACCATGAGTCTCAAATTTTCCTATGAGGAAACTTATTTGATGAGATTATTCCCAAGAAGCTTAGGTGGAAATTGTCTTGAATGGTTCTCCAAACTCACCCCACCAATTAAAAGTTTTGAGGAGTTAGTTAACAAGTTCATCACCCAATATTCATACAACATCCAACATGTCATCACCATGAAATATCTTTGTAACCTAAAACAAAAGAAGGGTGAATCATTCCTTGTGTTCTTGCAAAAGTGGAGAAGGTTATTTGCATGATACTCTCATCCTGTACCAGAAAAGGAAAAGATAGCAATCTTTATTGACAACCTTAATGACAAGATGAGTTATAGATTGGAATTACACTGTCCCCCAACCTTCAAAAAATTGATTGAGAATAGGATTAAAATCAAGGATACCCTAGTCAAAAGAGGAGTCATCAAGATATACAATGAAAATAACTCATCAAACCCCTCCAACAAGTACAATAATGGTGACAAACCCAAGTTTTGGCAATGAAACAAGAACATTGGAAACAACGATGGTATAGTTGAAATCCCTAATGCAAAACCTATATTCAACTTAACTATAGCCACCGCCAAAACTAATCAGAATAAAAGTCTCCCCAACAACCAAGGCAACAACCAAAGTAACAACCAAGGCAACAATCAAGGACACAACCAAGGCAACAACCAAAATGCCAACCAAAGCAACAATCAAGGTAATGTTGGACCTAGGACACCATCGTATAGAACATACTCAAATTGAAGGAAGTTCACACCTTTTGGGAAATCACCAGAATCAGCATTAAAAGAACTTCTTGAAGCTAAGGTCATAACTTTACCGTTGATGGCGATTTTGGCACCACAACAATGCAAGCGTAATATCGCTATTATGATTCTCCGAAGAGAAAGGAAACACATGGATGCCTTTAGCTCCCAAAGTCTTTGTAGTTGGGTCTCAACTATGTCGATGTTACTTTAGTGGTCAATGCAACAGTAATATTCAAGGTGGCCTCATGTGTTGAGCTCGGATCGTTCTAAGATCAAGCATGAAATAAAACCTACTCTAATGGGGTTTTAAAGAAATATAAAAAGATAAGTCAGAGTTTTGAAACAGAAAAGAACAATTGTTCATCCAACCTTAACCAGACTTGTTAACTTCAAGGAATTTTGTAAACCAAAACTGCAGAACAAAGTAAACTTGTCATTGACACAGCCTCTTTCATTCACGGTGCTAATTTGCATAACAGATTTTAATTACCATTTAAAATAAAACACAAACTAATATTTCATTCCTTGAAGACTTCACAAATCAAATGATCAATTTAAGACCAATATCATTCAGGAACACAACATGAAGTAGATTAAACTCTAATTGCGTCTACTGTTAGTAAAACAGATAAGCAATATTTACAAAGCTGGCACAATCACCAATGTACAGAGAATCTGAGGCTCCAGATTATTTCCAACTATACTAAAAGAACTTAGAAAATACATTACAGTTTGTACTAAAATCTAACTGCTAAACAAGAAGACAAGAGAAGCTCTCATTACTGAGAATCAAGATGCAACTCTATCTCCTTCTGTTAACTGACTAACTTCTAATAGTTCTAACTCTAAAACAGTTCTCAGTCTAAAAGTTCTCTAACCTTAGAAGTTCTAATCTAGAAGTGATCCCCTTTACAAAGAGGCAAGAATGCCTTATATATAGAATGTACCAATTAGGAATGTGATGTCCCCTACACTAGGGTTTACAAAATATCTGCAGACTGTAGGAGAGTCGGCCCTAAGATCTTTCTAAGGAAAGTCAAAACTACATTCATTTTGAAGCCCTGCTGTCCATATTGTTGGAAGATTGTTCCGGGGATGACCTTAGATCTTTTGCATCTACAGCATTTACTCTTCTATCTCTGTGTCCATTCTTCGAGCTCTATTGGGGGTCGCCTTGAATGCTCAGAATATCTTCATTAATAATGATCCTAAGATCTTTCTAAGGAAAGTCAAAACTACATTCATTTTGAAGCCCTGCTGTCCATATTGTTGGAAGATTGTTCCGGGGATGACCTTAGATCTTTTGCATCTACAGCATTTACTCTTCTATCTCTGTGTCCATTCTTCGAGCTCTATTGGGGGTCGCCTTGAATGCTCAGAATATCTTCATTATGTGATGCATAGCCGCTGGCATTTATTCCGCCCACCGGTTGTCCCACTGAGTTATGGCTTCTTCACTCTTCCCGGCCTCCCTATACGATTACGGACTTTTCTGCATTGACCCTGCCCTCTGGATGTGCCATTGGGCACTCTCACGGAAGCCCGAACACCATCTGAGCCAATACATAGTCACTATTCTCATAAGGAATCCATCTGGTTTGTATTATGTCAATTTTCTTACAAAGGGGCGGTCAATTGGTCAACTTCCTCTGATTGGAGGAACAGAGGCCACGCAGGATCTCGGGCAGTCAAAAGGTAGTTCGTTTGGGATTGCATGTCGGTGAGACACCCTTGGTGTCTCGCCGATGCGGTCTCATCTCCCAGCAGCTATCAGCAAGACTTCACTTGTTTGGTCAAAGGATGTGGTGAGTCCCTATCGGTCATACTGATATCCTTCTTCACATGGGGAACTCATCTTCAATGTCAGGGAGACCATCGTTTGTGGCCGTGACCTCATGGCGAAGCCCCTCCTTTCGCTTGGAGTCTCCCCAAGTTCCTTTTATTCTCACTGGGCTTACTTCATTCTTTTGGTGTGACACTGGTAAGTCGGCGAGACATTTCGTTGAAGGCCAAATCTTTGGGCGAGCTTCCTCTTGTAGCATTTGCTGTCGCTGAGACACCATCGGGTCAGCAAGACATTTTACCAAATGCGTTTCATCCACACAGGGTCTCCCCGAATTTGGGTCCTTTAGCTTCGGTGTGACTTTCTTTCTTAAGCCAAGACTTCTCCACGTAGTCATGCGAAGTGTTTCTCTCGTTCGACATGTGTTGCCAAGACTCCTACATTTTGTTGAGACCTTTGATCGAGTTCCCTATGTCATACCGAAGACTGACCCTTCGATAAGACCTTTTAATTTTGGGTAGACCTCCTGCCGGAGGCAAAAATTATCGCTGGGCTTGGAGCTTTGGTGGGACCCTCCTCTTTTATTGGCAAGAGATCAACTGTTGGCCAAACATCCCGCTGAAGACATCCATCAGCTGGGAAATTTTGTTTGGAGACATTACGATGTGATCATGTCAGGTAGTCGCACAATAGGTGATTCGTTTAGCCAGCATCCACTTGTTGGGAAGACGTCTTATAGATACCTCATGTCTCGACGAAAGCCTTACTAATTCATCCCATCGCCGAGACACCATCGATTTTCTTGCCGAAGACCACCGATGGAAACCCCCAGCGCTGTGTCGATGTGACTTTCCTTCCTCGTTGAGACTTCTTTCCGAAGTAAAGTCTCTCACCGAGATGTAGTACTTTATCAGAGGTTAGCAAGACATAAAGCACTCGGGCAGACCTTCCACTGAAGACATAACTCTCGCCAAAAGGGACTTGTTTTTTCTTGCTAGTCGGTGAGACGCTAGGCTTTCACCAAGACTCTATCCCAAACCTAATATCCCCCACCGACACGCCTTTTCCCTACCACCTATCGGCAAGACCAAAAGACTTCACCAAGACCATACGTCAAAGTAGATGACTCCCGCCGAAGTGTTAGACCTCCTTTTCACTAGTCAGGTGAGACTGTACTTCATGCGACATCCTAGGGTCTTGGTGACTTTTTCCTTAGCTGATTTTTAAGACTAACTGGATTGAGGAATGCCTTCCAACTGAGCCTCAGCTGAGAAATATGATCAAGCGCGTGATTTAATCCTACAAAACAAAGGTCTGCATCAGTCCCAAAGCATATGAAACATCTTAAAATAAACCATTTTGTTGCTTATGATTATTTCACTCAATTTTCAGCAAGAAGAAAAACCAACTCAAGCTAAGATAGAACCAGAATTAAATCAGATAGATCAAAAGTCAAAATAAAGAGAAAAACACAAGAATTCCAAAGAGGAAAACAAGTAACCAAAAAGAGAAGGGGGACCCATTTTGATCCAGATCAAAGTGGGGTGGTTATGCAGGGCATAACAAATGGTGACTTGGCTGGGAAAATAGTTTCACCATTTTCATGAATCTGAAAGATTCAGCTACTCGGAACTCCTGGTTCATGGACATCACAACTCTAGTCGGTTCAGTTATAACAAACAGGGTAGAGCTAGAATCTCAAATGTAATTCAATCAATGGCTACCCCCTAAATCAATGTGTGTGCTTGATTGTGCATCACTTTCTCATGAAGTTTCTTCATCTTTTGAACAACAATGTGTAAGATTTGAGCTACATGAGTTGATTTCCTTCATGCAATGATATCCTGGGCATTGCTCCATTGCCAATCAGGTGTCCATAGCCCTGACAGAGATACCTCTAGTTTTCTCATAGCAATGCTCCTCGCACTTGATCAGCGTCCATAGCCCGGTAGAATCTTTGGAATCACCCATTCATATTGAATCCTCTTTTCTTTTGATAATTCTTTTCTTTCTTTTGAAGTTTGAAATTTCATTTTAATTCTCTTTTCTTTTCAATATGGTCGGATGTTTAATATCTTATATGGGTTGAAAATTACAATGGACCTCATAACAGCACTTGGAAGTCAGATTTTTCACTCAAATCTTACAACACTATCATCCTAGGACAAATACACTACTAGAAGAGGAGATGATTTTAATGATTTGTGACAGATTCAGGGGAGCTAAAGAAGGATTTCTTACTTGGCACCTTGTTTTCAAAACTTTCCACAACTTTTATTGACAACAAGCATGAAACAACGAATTGAGGAAAAAATCATCTGACCAGAAAACCTTAAAATATCTAAACCACTTCTCTCCTAATGACCATAGTATGCTTTAGATAACAGCCCATAGTTTCAGGTGGAAAGGATAGATCAACCCCAAAGAATTAAGACAAAACAAAGACCAAACAACAAAGGAAACACAAAGGACAGAAGGAAAGAACAAACCAATAAGCAACAAACTATTTACAAGCAAAGAGTAAATTATCTACACAAGGAGCAGCAAATTATTAACAAGTAGAAACACATAAAGTATTTACAAAAATACAAATTATTTACAAACAGGAGACAACATAAATTATTTACATAAAGAACAATGAATTACTTATATACAGAACATAAATTAGCAAGCCTCAAGATTCAAAATAGTGCTTAAGGAACTTCCCATTAACAGGCAAAGGAACAGGTTCCCCAGTTAGGCTACTTAGTCTGAAAGCATTTTCCCCTAGGATATCAACAATTTGATAAGGGCCTAACCAGAGTTTGTCAAAATTTTGGTGATTTCCTTTCTTTTCACTAGCCTTATCCCATAACAACACTAGGTCTGATATCCTAAAAGCCTTTATCTTGGCTCTTTTGTTAAACCATCATTTGACAATAGCCTGATGCCTAAAGAATTGTTGTAAAGCGGCATCTCTCTCTTCTTCTAATTTCAACAAAGCAACTAACTTGACCTCTATCCTACTTTCATTGGAGTAGAATTTCTGCATGAACTCAAGGATAGGTATTTGCAAATGGATAGGAAAGACAGGCTCTTGGCCATATACCAGCTTGAATGGTGAGGTGTTTAAGGCAACCTTAATCCTAGTCCTATCTACCCATAATGTGAATCTAAGTTGGGTATGCCAGTCTCTAGGGTTATCCTCTAATAGTTTCTTAATGACCCCTAAGGGATTCTTATTGGTTGACTCTGCAACTCCATTGCCTTGTGGATAATAATTTGAAAAATATTTCAAGACAATCTTGTGATCATATGCCCAGGAAATAAATTCAGCAAAAGAGAAGGCAGAGCCATTGTCACATACCAGAGTGAAAGGTACCCCAAACCTTATAGTGGTGCACTCGGTGAGGAACTTGATCACTACCTTTGTTGTGCTATTCTTGTAGGGTATAGCATCTGTCCACCTTGTGCAGTAGTTAGTAGCAGTCAAGATGAATTTATGTCCTGTAGAAGAGTTCGGGTTAATCACTCCAATAAAATCTAGTGCCCACTGGGCAAATGGCCTTGCCTCATAGACGAGCTACAATGGCATGGTTGCATGGCATTCCCTTGGTGCAGAAATCTGATAGACATGACATGTCCTCACATGTTGATGGGCATCTTTGAATGCACAAGGCCAGTAATAACCAGATCGAAGGATCTAGTGTGCCAAAGAATCTACAGACCCATGACCGGTGCCATGCTTCCTATGAAACTCAGAGATCACATGTTGAGCCTCTAGATGATCAAGGCATCTCAGGTATACTCCTTCAAAATTCCTCCTATATAACAACCCTCCTTTGAGCATGTAATGAGAACTCTTCAGTCTTAGGGCTCTCCTTTGAGTGGCATTCATTCCTTCTGGACATCGATTGTTGAGTATAAA
>VDFB02089187.1:0-17804 GCA_007258455.2 Sequoia sempervirens | reverse complement strand
GAGGTGGTACTTCAAATTTCAAAGCCTTTGGAAAAATCTCCAATTATCTCAATCTTCAAGGGCGCATTTGAGCCTTCATACTTTGAGTTTACACGCCTTAGTAAAATTTCCTTTATCAAAATCCTCTTGGGCGCAAACAAGGGTCTCTACTTCAAGTTTTGAACACACACTTTCCAACTCTTTCCACAAGTCTAGGCGCAAATGACCTCTCCAGCTTTGAGTTTTCACACTTTGAAAATTTTCAACATTCCCCTCTCAAGGTTAGGCACATTTGACACCTTGAACTTCAAATTTTGATACTTAGAAAATTTCTCAAAGCTTCTCTTCTAGCTGGGCACATATCATGGGTGTAACTTTTAGTTTGTTTGCCTCAAAAAAATTTCCATACATTTCCATGTCAAGGCACATTTTATAAGTCCTCCTTCCAATTTGTGACACTTAGAAACACCTCCAACACCCCTCCTTGGGTTAAGGCGCAAATAGGTAGCCAAGCTTCAAATTCACATGCCTTAGAAACTTTCCTAACTCTCTCAACTTCTTAGGCGCATCTAGGGGTCTAAGCTTTCAATTTACAACACTTAGCTAAATTTCAAATTTCCCCTTCAGCCCTTAGGCGCATATGGAGGGTCTTACTTTTAGTTTACATGCCTTAGAAACTTTTAATCACTTTCTCCTCCCCTTAGGCGCATTTAGGGGGCCATGCTTTTAATTTCGTTGCCTTAAAAAATTTCAAGGCTTCCTCCTTCTTCTTGGGCGCACATAAGGTCTTCTACTTTCAATTTTCATGCCTTAGAATATTTTAAGGCCTTGTCTCCTAGCTGGGCGCATATGAGGCCTTGAGCTTCGAATTTGTCACACTTAGAATATTTTTTGTGTCTTCAAGCTTGTAAGGGCGCATTTTAGAGGGTGCACTTCAAGTTTTTAATACTTAGTCACATTTCCAGCTACATCCCACACCCCTCAACCTTCACTTTAACACTTGAAAACAACTGGTAATACTGCCCTTGGCTTTACTTTGCACCACTAAATCTTGATGCCTTAGAAAAATTTCAAGGCTTCCTCTTTCTTCTTGGGCACATATAAGGGGGCAAGCTTTTAGTTGGCAACACTTAGCAAAATTTCTATGCCATCTTCTTCCAAGGGCGCATATAGGAGGGTGTGCTTCAAATTTCCCACACTTGGATTTTTTTTTTCAACTCACCCCTTCAAGTCAAGGCGCATATGAGGGGGTCTACTTCAAATTTTGAGGACTTAGGAAAATTTCAATCACTTCCTCCTCTCCTTGGGCGCATTTTGACCCCAAAGCCTCCAATTTTGAGGACTTAGAAAATTTTCCAACTTTTTGCTTGACTCGGGGCGAATTGTTCATGGTGCCCTCAGCTTGCCCTAACTTGCTATTTTTAGAAAGTTCCTCAATTTTTGCATTTCAAGCTGATTTCTAGCTCCAAAAAGCTTGATTTTTACTTTGCCTCGACCCTCGTGACGTGATTGAGCTGTTGGCATCTGATGCCTGTCTGTACCTGCTATTTTTAGCAACTTACTAAAAATAGTAATTGCTTAGAATGAGCTCAAACTTTGTGTGCTGATTGCCTGAAGGACATCGATCGTGACTAGATACTGCTTCTGTGTGACTGTCGTGTTTCACCCTATATTTTAGGAAACCCTAATTCCTCTGCATGGACATGCTAAAAATAGCAAGTGCTTGATTTTCGAACCTCTGCAACTCCGTTTGATCTAAACTTCGCGCCATGGGGTCCTCATCACTTGCTTGACCTGCTCACACTGGTGCCTCATGTTGACTTGCTATTTATAGCCCTGTTTCAGAAGTGGCTTACTATAAATAGTAAGTGCTCAAAATGCCTTCAAATTTTACTAGCGGGTTCCTTGGAAGATACTAATCGTGATGGGATACCTTGATTTTTGGAAATTTTGGCGTTTGACCCCTCATTTTGGGGCTTGAAGCTGGAAACCCTAATTTGACTTGCATGTGCTTCAAACGACCTCCGTTTGACTTCGTTTCTGTTGCATGTCGTTGTGTTCGTGATGTTGCAGTGCTGGGCAGCTGCCGAAGTGATCCTGCTAAAAATAGTAAGTGTCCGAGATAGTGATCTTCTGACTGCCGGATGAGTTTGCATATCACACTGCCCGAGAGATCTCAAAAAACCTAGAAAAATCATCAACATGCAAACACTAGCTAAAAATAGCAAGTTTCTGAAAAGTGATCAACTCTGCTCGCATGTTACCTCATTGCGAAGCTCTCGGAAAACCCAGAAAGATTATACAGACATGCGCTGAGAAATCTTGCATGCAAACCCTAAAAATAGCCTCTGAAGAGTGAATCATTGAAAGTCATCACCTTGTTTTGCATGCTATATCACTGCGAAGGTCTCGAAAAACCCACAAAGAATCTCCGAACATGCATCTGAAAGTTCAACATGCAAACCCTAAAAATGACCCTTGAAGGCAGAACTACTAAAAATAGTAAGTTCCTGTTTCAATGCAAATTTTGCAAGCAGGTAGCTCACAGTGTTCTAAGTGCAATGCAGTCGTCATAATTTGAAAATCTCAAGGAAATAGGCCCCATATTGGTACTTACTAAAAATAGCAAGTTATCAGAATTTGACGAAAATTTAGTGGGAGCCTGCTCGAAGCATCTTAATAGCAGTGCTAAGCTCAGAACTTGATTTGCCAACCCAAATTGACCTCAAAATTGTTTGAAGATTGTAAACCCTAATTCATTAGAAAGCCCTCCAGACTTAGTCAAAATTCAAATCTAGGTCAAATGGCAAGTACATCATCAGAAAAAAGAACTGACAGAGAGAGACAGACTGAAAAACCAAAGCCAAAAGACTCGAACGAAGCAAAAACTAGGGGGTCCTGAAATATGCTAACCAATTTTTTTGAAAGTTTACACAACATAACCAGAAATAAACAACTGGATTAGCGTTAGCACCAAACTGAAATCTGAACTTGGAAATGAAGAAATTATTCAACATCAAGAACGTGCACTCAAGATCCCACTGAGGGCGAGGTGCTAACATATGACGGAGTGTTAAAACTTGAAATTAAGAACTGATAGGCGGATAACCAGCCATGAAAAACAATTCCACGCTACCACCAAACAGTGGGGGGAAAATATTACACTAGAAACAATTCATCCGCTGCGGCGGGCATCAACAGAACTGTGGGGATTCACCACTTAAAGTGGGTACAAGAGTTACAATCAATTTAACCACACTGGCAGTATACCATCCAGGGGACTTTAAATGAGAATTTAATCAATTAGTTGCAGCAATAATAATTGGTGAGATTAGTACTACTAATCAGAACCTTACAATTCAAAATAACTGCAAATAAATGAATTACAATGATAGAGAAATGAGATAAGGAGATAAGAATGAATTCTAACAATGTTCTTTGCTTTCCAATGACTGAAAATTGAATTAAAACTGGAAACTGATGAATCTGATGTAAAATCCTGAGTTCTAGAAATTTATAACAGCAAACTGGAAAACAGTAAAATACTCATAACTCACTCATTTCACCTCCGAATTGACTGAAATTTGTTGCAAAGGATTCTCAGAAGATAGGCGACCAAACCAGGGGGAAGAAACAGCAGCAAATCACGTCCATTAATTTTTGGCACAATTCCCAATGCAGCTGAAAAAGTACGGCCTCCTTGAGAAATCGATTTTGCAAGTATAAAATAAATACTTGGAATTAAATTCCAATTCTTTGAGAAAGGTTGCGCCTTCAGTCAACAGATGGATGGCCAAAGTACCCAGAACAAAATAAAATTCACTCCAAAAGATATGAACAAAACTTAGCTTCAGCTGTAGCAAAAACCAGGAACTCAAAACTGTAAAAAACTCCAAAATTCATTAATCTTTGATGCTCAATCTGCTAGTCTGATGTTGAGAAGCAGCAATGTAGCCAACTAGGTGTTATATTGCAAACACGAAATTGGATGAAAGGCTAGGAGGTAGACATCCTTGAAGCAATATGTCAATTGTCATTTCGACAGCATAACTTTAGCATAATTTTCATGGATGAAATGCCGAGCAAAGCTCCTCTCAATAAATAAGAGCTCACAAACTCCCAAATTCCCAGAAGCAAACCAAAAAAGACAATGTGAGACCCTTCATCCCCCCAAAAGTAAAACCATTCAACTTCGTGAAGGCCCTAAAAGGCTCCTCCCAAAGAGTGTTCACTTTATTCAAATAATATATGGCCCACTTCTTGATGAGAAAAATATTTGAATAAAGAATAAATAAACTTATGTGATGAAGGCTTTACCCTCTGGCGTAATATTCCCATATTAAAACAACTTCTAAAAGCATTCTTTAGGCCAAGGTGGGGTCAATGAATTAAACTTGAACTAAGAATAGACAACCTAACTCCATTAACTAGCATTTACTAAAAATAGTAAATAACATGAAATGCCACAAAACTCCAAGCCAAGAAAACCCCTAATTTGACCTCATTCCAAATTTCATGTTCCTAATAGACTCCATGAACTCCAGTTAATCATCGGGATGATGGAAGGGACATTACAAATCGCCTCCTCGAAATTGCTTGTCCTCAAGCAACTGCAAATATGGATGCAACAAAATTTGTTCACCTTCCCACGTAGCATCTTCAATAGGCAAATTCCTCCATTTAACCAAATATTCTTTGATTGTCCTTCTTCTCAAAGAACGTTCTCTAGTATCAAGGATTTCTTCAGGAATCAACACTAACTGACCTTCCTCATCCAATGGAGGTAATTCTAATGTAGCCACCACGTTGTGTCCAATTGCCTTCTTGAGGCGTGACACATGAAAGACATTATGTACTTTGCTTTCAGCTGGAAGCTCCAACTCATAAGCAACTTCACCAATTCTCTTGGTGACTTTAAAAGGGCCATAAAAACGTGGCTTCAACTTTTCCGCACCACTTTTCTTGAGAGAAGATTGTCTATATGGCTGAAGCCTCAAATAGACCATGTCCCCAACTTCAAAAGACCTTTCAACACGCTACTGATCAGCGTATAACTTCTGCTGGTTTTGGGCTTGTTGTAGATTTTCTTTGAGAGATTTCAAGATGTCTTGGCTTTGTTGTAACATATCCAGTGCTTGTGGAGCTCTACTATCACCAAACACTAAATCAACAAAATTAGTAGCTTCATAACCATAGAGAGCCATAAAAGGAGACATCTTAATTGACATGTGATAGGAAGAGTTATAACAATACTCTCCTAAATGAAGCCATTTAATCCAAGCTCTTTGCTGTCCTGAAACATAATTTCTTAGGTAGCCCTCCAACCACTTGTTAACAATTTCTGATTGCCCATCTGTTTGTGGGTGATAACTAGTGCTTGGAGTAAGCACTGTCCCACTCAATCTGAAGATCTCCTGCCAAAAAACACTTAGGAACTTGCTGTCCCTATCACTGACAATTGTTTTAGGTAACCCATGCAAACGGAAAACCTCTCTGAAAAACAACTCAGCCACTTGAGCTGCTGTAAATGAAGTGGTAACAGCAAAGAAATGAGCAAATTTCGTTAATCTATCAACCACAACAAAAATACAATCACGTCCTTTCACCTTGGGCAACCCCGTGATAAAGTCCATGGCAATACTTTCCCACTTCTGATTTGGAATGGGCAAAGGCTGAAGTAGACCAGCTGGATAAGAGTGTTCATTTTTATTTCTTTGACAAATAGGACACTCTCTAATGTAGTTCAAGACTTCATCTTTCAAACCTTTCCAAGTGAATCTTTCACGAATCTGCTTATAAGTCTTGAAAATCCCTTGATGACTAGCAAAGGGAACATCATGAAAAGATTGTAGAATCTTTTTCTTAAGCTTAGATTCTTGCACTAAAAAGATTCTATCTTTGTAATAAATTAATCCATCAACCAACTTATACCTTTCATCAACCAAATGACCTTCTAACAAGCTGGTTGCAAACTGATTTTTAACATAATCAGCAGCAATTAACTCCTTCCAATCTGCTGATAACTCACAAAGTGACTGTAAATGAGGCCTTCTTGAAAGAGCATCAGCCACTATATTATTTTTTCCTTTGACATATTCAATGTCAAAGTCATATGCTTGGAGTTTACTTACCCACTTTTGCTGCCTTTCATTCAAATCCTTTTGGCGCATGAAATGCTTAAGACTATTGTGGTCAGTCTTAACAACAAATTTACTTCCCACCAAGTATTGACGGAATTTAGACAAAACATGCATGATGGCAAGCATCTCTTTGTCATAGATAGAGTAAGTTTTTTCTGCCCCTCTCAACTTTCGGCTCTCGAAGACAATAGGGTGTTTGTCTTGCATTAGGACAGCTCCAACACCTTCTCCTGAAGCATCACATTGTAACTCAAAAGGTTTTGAAAAATCCGGAAGTGCCAACACTGGACACGAACTCATGATTTGTTTAAACTTATCAAAAACCTCTTGTGCTTGCTTAGTCCAAAGAAAAGCTCCTTTCTTTGTAAGATCTATCAAAGGTGCAGCTTGATGAGAATAACCTTTTACAAATCTTCTATAGAATCCACATAACCCTAAAAACCCTCTCAAATGAGAAATAGTCTTTGGAGTTGGCCAATCAAGAATGGCCCTTATCTTTTCTGGATCCACTTTCACACCCTTTGAGCTGATAATGTGGCCAAGATATAAAAGTTCATCCATCCCAAACTCACACTTTGACTCTTTGGCGAATAAACATTCCGTCTCTAAAATGTTAAGCACTTCTTCCAAATGCTTAAGGTGCTCTTCCCATGACTTACTGAATATGAGAATATCGTCGAAGAAGATGAGCACAAACTTCCTCAACTGCTGTCTAAAAATCTTGTTCATACAAGATTGGAATGTGGCTGGTGCATTTGTCAAACCAAAAGGCATGACTAGAAATTCAAAATGCCCAAAGTGGCATCTAAACGCTGTCTTTTCTATATCCTCCTCCCTCATTCTGATTTGGTGATAGCCCGAACGAAGATCAATCTTTGAGAAGAACATTGCCCCATGGAGCTCATCAATAAGCTCATCAATCCTAGGGATAGGATATCTATTCTTGATGGTTTTCTGATTCAATGCGCGATAGTCAACACACATACGCATTGTGCCATCTTTCTTTTTCACCAGCACTACTGCAGATGCAAAAGGACTTTTGCTTGGTCTAATGAAACCACTTTCCAACAATTCCTTGATGGCTTTTTCAATTTCATCTTTCTGCCTCTTTGGATAGCGGTAAGGTGTAGTCATGACCGGTTTTGCTCCTTCTTCTAACTCAATCACATGCTCAGAACCTCTTTCAGGAGGTCTTCCAGGAGGTAGGCTTCCAAAGACTTTGCTCTTCTTTGAAAGTAAGGCTTGAATATCAGGATGATATTGCCTTTTCTCCTCTACCGGATCAGCTGGTAGAACCATACATTCAGCAGCCCATTCAACCTGATCATGGCGGATCAGCCTTTCCATCCTCTTCAAAGACACAATTCGAGGGCCTCCATTTGACATCCCTCTTAGAACAACCTTCCTTCCATTAGACTGAAATTTCAACTCCATAGTTTGCAAATTCAATGTGATCTCTCCAAGAGATCGCAGCCATTGTATGCCCAACACAACATCCGTGTCTCCAATTCCCACTACATAAAAATCATCTTTAATCTCGTGATTTCCCAATTGCAAGGAAAGATTAGGAATCTTCCTTGTGCAAGACATAGTAAAACCATCAGCAACCATTACCTTGAAACCATCAAAGTCTTCAGTCTTCAAACCTTTTCTAGCAACTAGTCCTTCATCAATAAAATTGTGAGTTGCTCCGGTATCAATTAGAGCAACTATCCTTTGTGAATTTACAACTACATGAACCCTAAAGATTCATTTTTTTGAAAACTAGATAGTTGTGCGAAAGCACTACCATCTCCCACCTCTTCGGACTTGTCTTCTGGAACTTCTTCACCTTCACTACTTGCTGATTCGTATTGCTGATCAGACGAATCAGATTCTGATCCATAATTAGAATAGCCCTCCATTCGATTTGCTTTGCCTCTTCCATAGCAACGATGACCCTTAACCCAAGGATCACGGCAAGTGTAGCAAACTCCATCCTTTCTAAGCTGTTCTTTGAGCTCTTCTGACAGCCTTGGTGGAAACTTCTTGGGCAGATTTGAAGGTGGTTTTTTATCTTTCTTATGGCTGAATGGTTTTGAGTGAAACTTAGGCCTTGGGGCTGCTAACTCCATGCTCCTAGCTTTCTTAATAGCTTCATCTAATGTTGGTGGATCAAATGCTTTGACCCAACCCTTCAAGGGCTCCATTAAACCTTCAGCAAAAAGAACTACAAGTCTTCTTTTAGTAATGTTAGGCACCATTACTGACAATCTTTGGAAATCAGCCACATAGCTTTCTAAAGATCCTTGCTGTTTCAATTGTGCCAATTCTCTAAATTTTAATTCAGGATCTTTGGTATCAAATCTCTCAATCAACTTATTGGTAAACTCTCCATATGTGCGAATGAGGTTATGGCCAAGAGTGACCAAACCGTGAGTCCACCATTCATGAGCTATGCCATCTAAATGCAAAGTAGCAAATTTGATAGCATCTTCTTCCAGCATAGGTCTAAGAGAGAGGTAGTTATCTAACTTTTGTACCCATGATCTGGCTGTACACTTGTTACTACCATCAAAATGTTCCATAGTGATCTTTCCCAATGCTTGGTAGAAATCATTTCTAGGGGCTGCAGGAGGACGTTGATCATTCCTTCCACCATTTCTCCGACTCCTTTGATTCATGTATTGATCAAAGGTCCAAGTACCCCTCAAATCAAGAGGTAAAGAAACATACTCCATGTAAGCTTGACGAGCATCATCAGCAAAGTTTGGAGCAGCCTCAACTGGTGGTTGCTCTTCCCTAGGTGTGAAGACGGGAAAAAGGGGTCTAGAGGATGACCCACTATGAATTGTAGTATGCTGACCCACAATTCTGTCTCTAGTATTCACCTCAGGACTGCCACTATTATTATTCCCATTAACTCCACTACTTTCTCCACTTGAGTTATTTTGGGGCTGAATGATATTCTGAGCTGCTTGCTGGTCCAATTTGGACAATAATCGGGACATCATGTCTATCATCCCATCAAACTTCTTCTCCACTCTATCCCTCTCTTCATTATCTCTCCTTACAGAATCTGACATTATTTCAACTGTGTGATCAACCACTTCCACTGAATTCTCTGAACCTTCCACTGTTTTACCAAGATCTCTTAGGGCTTCTGAGAAGGTATCTGCCTCTGGAACGGGCGGAAACTGATGCTGATTTCTGGCCTGACTTCTGGTGTATGGCCTAGTGTCTCTTTCACTCATCAGTTAACTACTGCAAATTGCCACAGGATGGCAGGGTCTTCGGCTCTGATACCACTGAAATATGCTAACCAATTTTTTTGAAAGTTTACACAACATAACTAGAGATAAACAACTGGATTAGCGTTAGCACCAAACTGAAATCTGAACTTGGAAATGAAGAAATTACTCAACGTCAAGAATGTGCACTCAAGATCCCACTGAGGGCGAGGTGCTAACATATGACGGAGTGTTAAAACTTGAAATTAAGAACTGATAGGCGGATAACCAGCCATGAAAAACAATTCCACGCTACCACCAAACAGTGGGGGGAAAAGATTACACTAGAAACAATTCATCCGCTGCGGCGGGCATCCACAGAACTGTGGGGATTCACCACTTAGAGTGGGTACAAGAGTTACAATCAATTTAACCACACTGGCGGTATACCATCCAGGGGACATTAAATGAGAATTTAATCAATTAGTTGCAGCAATATTAATCGGTTAGATTAGTACTACTAATCAGAACCTTACAATTCAAAATGACTGCAAATAAATGAATTACAATGATAGAGAAATGAGATAAGGAGATAAGAATGAATTCTAACAATGTTCTTTGCTTTCCAATGACTGAAAAATGAATTAAAACTGGAAACTGATGAATCTGATGTAAAATCCTGAGTTCTGGAAATTTATAACAGCAAACTGGAAAACAGTAAAATACTCATAACTCGCTCATTTCACCTCCGAATTGACTGAAATTTGTTGCAAAGGATTCTCAGAAGATAGGCGACCAAACCAGGAGGAAGAAACAGCAGCAAATCACATCCATTAATTTCTGGCACAATTCCCAATGCAGCTGAAAAAGTACGGCCTCCTTGAAAAATCGATTTTGCAAGTATAAAATAAATACTTGGAATTAAATTCCAATTCTTTGAGAAAGGTGGCGCCTTCAGTCAATAGATGGATGGCCAAAGTACCCAGAACAAAATAAAATTCACTTCAAAAGATATGAACAAAACTTAGCTTCAGCTGTAGCAAAAACCAGGAACTCAAAACTGTAAAAAAACTCCAAAATTCATTAATCTTTGATGCTCAATCTGCTAGTCTGATGTTGAGAAGCAGCAATGTAGCCAACTAGGTGTTATATTGCAAACACGAAATTGGATGAAAAGCTAGGAGGTAGACATCCTCGAAGCAATATGTCAATTGTCATTTTGACAGCATAACTTTAGCATAATTTTCATGGATGAAATGCTGGAGCAAAAGCCTTCAATAAATAAGAGCTCACAAACTCCCCAAATTCCTGAGAAGCAAACCAAAAGACACAGGAGACCCTTCAATTTCCAAAAACCATTCAACTTCTCAAGGTGGCGTCCCAAAAGGCCTCAAAGAAAATCACTTTATTCAAATAATATAAAAGTGGCGTCCACTTTCAAGATGAGAAAATATTTGAATAAAGAATAAATAAACTTATGATGAAGGCGTACCCTTCATGGCCCCATATTAAAACAACTTAAGTTATCTCCTTAGGCCAAGGTGGGGGTCAACAGTGAATTAAAACATAATGCCTTTAATTAAATAATTTTCGCAAAATAAAGCTTTCTGAAGACCAAGCCAAAATATAACAACTGCTCCAACTGCAAGGAACTAAGAATAGACAACTGCAACTGCCACAACTAGCATTTACTAAAAATAGTAAATAACATGAAATGCCACAAAACTCCAAGCCAAGAAACCCTAATTTCCACCTCATTCCAGTCTATGGGTTCCGGAATAGACTGATGAACTGCAAGGCTAATCACTGATGAGAAGGGGACATTACAGGTCCCCATCTTGAATGGGGTGATGTGTGAAAAGGTCACAACAGGTATCAAAGAAATCAGATCTTTTGGTGAAGGAAATTGCTACAGACACTATATCATCATCATTGAATTACATTATGTGGTTGTCATGAGAAGCAAAATCAGATTACAAGTATAAGAAGCAGATGATTATAAATGTAGTATTAAGAGAAGAGATTTTGTAGGTTTGAGCGAAGACATAGAAGACAAATCAATAGGAAACTTATATTAATTATGGGCAGTGATTGAATATGGAAAGAAGCAAGGTTATTAGTTAACAAAACCACAAAAGCACATAAATATCCTTAATCGCCCAAGATATAGTGATCGTCATTTTTAATAGAGAGAAAATGTACTAGGCAGCAGTTCATTATTTCAATGCAGTGATTCATTATTACAAGGCAGAAAATAATTTTAATAAAATACAGTGACTCCATAAAGTACAGCATTTTAGAAGGTAAAGATTCAATATTAAAACCAGCAGCATTTGATATTGTTAAAGGCAATAAGAATTATTAACAGCAGCAACAAGAATTATTAAAAGGCAGCGATCAAGATGGATAAGAAGAGTCGCCTCATTTAAGAAGTTTAAAACAAAAATTAACTAAGTTTATGAGGCCGACCCCCTTTCTCAAACAGTCACCTCTTTTATGAATGGTCACCTCTCTCTGGAAGAGGTATGAAGAATATAAATAGATGGTGGCTTGGGAGTTTTAAAAGCAATAATTTCACATGAATATTTTCTGAGTTTAAAAAGCAAATATAAAAGAGAAAAAGAGGCAGAAATGAAGAGTATATCAGATTCATATAAAGAATATATGCAGCCCATAGATGAAAAACTCGCCAAAAACTTGGCAGGTTTTTTGGCTGGCCGAGTTTTTGGGCCATTTACTCGCCAGAAAAACTCGCTGAATTTTTGGCGAGCTTTTTCGGAAAAACTTAGAGAGTTTTAAAAAAAACTCCGCATCTTAGCAAAAAGAAACCTCCAGCCGGAATAAAGGCAATTTCGATTCACTTTTTTCGGTTTGTGTGGTTTTAAATGTCTTCACCCTAGTCTAAATCCCCACCTAGGGTTGCCCCCCACTGACCTCTGATTGGGGTATCAAACCCCATTGAATCTCATTTTGATTTTCTAGGTACCTAAGTCCAAGTTTCCAAGTTTCCATACTCCACAAGTCTTCATTATCATCTAGTTTGTTCTACCTCCTAGTTTTCTCACTGCATTACGGGGAAAGTGAAAATGTAGTGGAAAAGAGGAAATGTAAATTTTGTCATATTAATGTAGTATTTTACTTCATTTTACAAAAACAATTTTTGCTATTTTCATTTTGTTTCGTGACTATCACATCGCTAGTATTCACATGATGCTATTCTCAGAATCTAAATTTGCTTCAAATCAATCAAATACAACTAGACTCGGCTTGTTTCTTTTATGTACTCATTTATTGACTCATTGGATGCATCTTATCATTGAATTTTGCAACAACAAAAAAATGCATTTTTAATAAAATTTAAGCATTTTTTTAAGTTGTCGAGTTTTTCGGGTTTGCCGAGTTTTTGCAATTGGCGAGTTTTTCAACTATGATGCAGCCTATGTGTGAAGGACAATTGCAAAAATATATGTAACAAATATATGTGACTAGTAAGAGCAAATCGAAAAGAGGATTTAAAGTAGATTGTAAGGCAGAAATTTATGTGAAGATATTGCCATAATTATGATCAGTTGTGTGAAAATAATTGGTGCATAAATTGGATCAGATTTGTGAGAGGTATTGTACAAAATAGTGATATTTGAGTGTGGATCAGATTTGAGGAGAAAGTTCATAAATTGGATTAGGTTCGAGATTTGTGATCAGATTTATAAGGAAATTTGGATCAGTTTGTGTGTGGGGATTGGAGCCTCCAATAGGTTGAAGCCTATCAAGTTGAGGTTGGAGCCTCTTGCTGGGTTGAAGCTCAATTTGTGTGGAGGGGGAGGGGGAGCGGGGGAGTTGGAGCCTCTTGCTGAGTTAGAGCTCAATTGGTATAAGATATTTAAGACTTTGATAGTAGGTTGGAGCCTACAAGAAGAAGAAGATTAAACTATAATATATATGCAATATTGTATCATGGCTTTCTCCTGAAAGGATTTCCACATAAATCGTGTGTTCTCATTGTGTTTCTAATTGCTAGATCTTACTTGAATGTTCTAATTGTGATTGGTTAAGTTTTGAAAAGTAAATGATTGTTAGATACTGATTCACCCCCTCCCCCCCTCTCGGTATCACCTTGTGCTCATCACGATAATTCAATGCACTTGAATAGGCTTTCCATGTTCATTTCCTTTCCTTGAAATATCCTTTTGTTTTGCTCCTTCCACAACTCCCAAATTGTAGTGGATGGCGTAGATACTCAAATGCTTGCGAAGACTACCCCCTTGTATAATCTTGGTCATGCCACGAATAGGGACTTTAGATCTTGAGGGAGAGGACTCTACCACTCCAATGTTGCTATTAGTCTCTTCCAACACACCTCTGCGGCTTCACATTTCAAAGAAGATGATTTTCCTCTTCTTATGTCTGCATGCACATTACACACCTATGAGGACCTTGGATGCTAATTTTCCTCAACCTATCCCCTGTTAATATTCGCTTTTGTATTGCTGCCCAGGAAAACACCCCCGCTTTTGGTAGGCATTTGGTGCTCCAGAATAGTTGAGTTTGCCAATCTTCCTTTGTCACAATTGTCTCCTTCAATCTCTATCCAATTTGAACACCTTCCCAGACTTCAAACTACACCATTTTATCTCATCCTCGCCAGACAATACCACTAACCTCTTGCTGGAAAGGATTGCGCTCAACAATTTCTTCTGATGATCTGGGGCCTAGACATTCTTAAAGGACTTCCATTTCCACCTCACTCGATCTTCTTCCCCATCTTGTTCTATATAGTCTTTTACTCTTTCCCCCCATGTGCTTGACAAGATATTTCTTATGTCCTCTAGATTTCGATTATTTTTTAGAGCTTTGTGACCTTCCCATGAGTCCAACCAAAATTTGTCTTTCCCACTATTCTTGACACTCCAAGTGATGTGTTTAGTTATTATAACTTTGCAAGAGACGACAAAATTCCAAATAGTAGAGCCATGCGATGGATTACTTACTGTGAAGATTCTTGTGGGGCACATGGAATCTAAGTATTTAGATTGCAGGAGTTTTTTCCCATTTCTGATCGTTGTTGGTGTATAGGTTCCACACTAACTTCACTCAAAGTGCCATGTTCATTGATTCCAAATTTCTAAGACCAGCTGCCCCCCCCCCCCTCCTTCGAACTGCAAATTTTATCCCAGGCAATCAATGGAAATTTCTTCTGATCCAAACTTCCACTCCAAAAAAAAAAAAATTCCTCATTATTTTTACCATGGCTTCCTCTGTCTTCTTGGGCATTTTGAGACATGACATTGAGTACATTGGTAGTGTCACAATGATTTCCCTAAGCATTAAAATGTGTCCCGCTGAAGTCAACCAACGACACTTCCAAGAATTTGACTTTGATCTACATTTTTCCAATAGATATCCCATAATTTTGCCTTATTGGCACTTTCAAAGAGGGGCATACCTAGGAATTTCCCGGGTAGACTAGCGGTTTTCAGACCTAGAATATGGGAAAGCTCCTTTTGCTTACTTAGATTTGTATTGAAAAAATATATCTCTAATTTCTTCCGATCCACCTTCAAACCGGAAGCCCTACAATATTTTTCGAGGACACCTTTTATTGTTTTTACCTCCTTTCTTGATGCCGAGCCGAATAGCATTGTGTCATCTGCAAATTGTTGGTGAGATATTGGATAAATATTGGGAGTAATTTTAACCCCTTACCACTTTCCTTGGAGGTTAGCTTCTTTAATGTTTCTTCCTAGAGCTTCGACCATTATTATGAATAGAAATGGATACAAGGGGTCTCCTTGCCTAATACCGCTTGAGGTCTAAAAGAAGTTGTAAGAGGTCACATTCACCAATACAAAACATCTTGGCATATTTGTGTAGCAATCTATCCACCTAATCCAACCTTCATCAAACCCAAATTTTCTCATGAATTCCAACAAAAATTCTCTATCCACCTGATCATATGTTTTTTGGATGTCCAATTTGATCAACACCTTGCCTTCTTTGCTCCTCATTGTGTGAATGGCCTCATGCGCTATAATAATGCCTTCCAAAATCGATCTTCCTGAGACAAAGCCACTTTGTTCTTCTAAGATTATGCTAACCAGTACCTTATTTAGTCTAATTGCCATAACTTTAGATCATGTTACACAAGGAGATTGGTCTATAATCATCCAACGACTCAGCTTTGAACTTTGTTGGTATTAGTGCTAAGAAGGTATTATTGAAGCTTCCTAGCATCAAGGCTTTCTTCCTCGATTCCTCCACAACATGTGTAAGATCCTTACTTGTTATATTCCAAAATGCTTAGAAGAAACCTGCAGGAAAGCCATCCGAACCAAGGCTTTGTCCTTTCCCAATTGGAAAATGGCCTTTTTTACTTCACTTTCCATTACTTCACTATATAGTTGCTGATTTTGCTCCCCATCTATTATCTTTGGGATGCATTCCAAAATTTCTTCCCTTTCCCTCGAAAGCCTTGAGGGATTTTTGTTCGAGAGTTTCTAAAAATGCCTGACTGCTTCCTCACTTATTTCCTTTTTTGTTCGTAACTTGACTCCTTCGGCATTAACAATTTCTATTATTTTGTTCTTGCTTTTGTTCGCCTTTGCAATCATATGGAAAAAAAAAGTATTTTTGTCCCCTTCTCTCAGACACATTTCCCTAGATTTTTATTTCCAAAATATTTCTTCCCTCTCCAAGACTTCTGAGTATTCTTGTGTCAGTACTCTTTCCTGCTCAAATCCTTCATCACTCATACCCACCCTAGTCACCTGATTATTTAACCTCTGCAAAGCCTCTTCTAACCAATATTTCTCCTCAAAAATGTTCTTGAAGTGAGTGATACCATTCTTTTAATTTTGTTTTTATGAATCTAAGTTTCTTTGACAATCTATACATTTTGGACTCTCCATTCCCATGTTTTATCTTCCACCATTTCTCCATCTCCTTTTCCAAAGTAGCATCCCTCACCCACATGTGTTCGAATTTGAATGGACATCTTCTAGTGGCATGTCTAGAACAAAGCTTAGAAGCACCGGATAGTGATTTGAACTTGGTAGAGATAGTATTGATGCCTCATATGTGGTCGAGACCATCTCCCAACTTAGAACAAGCAAGAATCTATCAATTCTTTCTACAATTGAGGAGTAACCCTTCTATTTGTGCAAGTGTAAACACCATTCTTGGTTATGATATCTTTTAGACCACTGCTGCTTAAGAAACTTTGAAAGTCTGACTATACCTGCATTGTTTTTGACAACCCTCCCCTCTTCTCTGAGTTGCTTAAGGTTGCATTAAAATCTCCTCCCACTATAACCTTTTTTCCAGCTAGATTTTGGATCATATCTATAATCCGGGACCACAATTCCTTTTTTTCCCTTGTCTGTGTTTGACTATATACGTTGATCATATACACCTCCTTAGCTAACCAATGGTTCTTCACCCATAGCATTTTCCATTGGGTGCTAGATAACACCAGCCCCACTGAGACTCTCCTAGGATTCCATAGAATCCTCAAACCTCTAGAGGCTCCTTGGGCAGACTCAAAGACCTCTTCCCAATGCCTCCATTTAGCCATTAAAACAGTTGCTTCTTGTTGAGATAATTTAGTTTCTTGAAGAAAGATTATATCACCATTTTTTTGCTCTATTTTGTGCTTGATAATGTGCCTTTCGTTAGGAGAATTAATGCCCCTAATATTCCAAGTTATGGTTTTCATGGCGACCCGGGAAGGGTAATGCCCTTCCCTAACCTGAGTTTCATCTGACCTTTTGCGTTTTCAGCTATCTCTAGCTTTTCCCTATTCGATTTTTTTCCCTCTTTGTCCCTTTTCTCCTAATCTTGGTTTGCTTATCTTGGATTCAGCCTGCTCTAACATTCTTTCCTCGAACAAATCCATCTCCCTTCCTCAAAGTCATTCTTCGAGTCCTAGTTTGATTCCCCTTCTTAATCCATTGTATCTAAAGTCTCCATGTTTAGACAATGCATCTCTTCCTCTCTTGCCTCCATTAAGCTGAGCATTTGTCTAGCAAGTTTGCTAGCTCGAGGTCCCTTTTTTCCTCCCTCTACTCCGTCGATTTTCCCTTTCTTTCTACTTCAGTTTCTTGCTTCCCTACCAAGTCTTCCTTTACTCCATTTTGTTCATTGAACTGATTATGTTTCACCAATCCTCTTTCAAGATAGTCTCAGGATTTTCAAATATTGGTTGTCCCTCTTCATTGTGTAGATACCCTTTCCCAATGTGCACATCAGCTTCCTCATGATTTTTTTCTCCTTCTCAGGTTCCCCCTTTCACCGTTGCTAACTGTTATTGCATCTCCCTGGTTTACATTTGAACCATAGGCTTTAATTGGCACCTTCCCTTTATCACAGGTCTCCCTTGTATGCCCTTTTGTTTGGCACTTGCTACAGATTGATAGTTGATCTTCCCTTTCTAACTTTTGTCACCAAATTCCATATTTAGATTTAATCTCTATCTCATTTG
>VDFB02089186.1:0-17157 GCA_007258455.2 Sequoia sempervirens | reverse complement strand
TTCACATTCCAGAGGTGCGAATTTAAACACCAACAAGTTGATAAGCTCTCTCATGAGCTCAAGGTTACCATGGATTCACTAAAGAGCACTCAGATGGCCCTTCAAGAATCCGAGATCCAGGTTGATGAGCTTTGCTTGGAGTTAAGCTTGGCTCAATCTTCATCATCCACAACAATAGTTTAGACATCTATGGCAGCCATAGTACATGATGAAGAGAGTAGTGTGAAGTCTTCTATCGTTCACACTCAGGATGCGAGTGCAATGCCTCTTGTGTTGGTTAGGCATGGGGAACATTCAGAATTGCTCGAGCTCGAGGAGTCTTCTTGTATTGAAGATTCCCAAAAGAAGTAGGATGCCACCATGGTTTCAAGATAAGTGACTCATGTCATGGAATCATTTGATGAAGGATGCAATGCACTAGATTTTGGGAGGTACATGCTCAAGTTTAAGATAGATTCTGGTCCATGGCATGGAGTTGTGCATGAGGGCAGAAGTATTCCAGCCCTAACCCATTGGTTTTTACATCCTACATTGTTAGTAGATCGCTGTCCTACTTTGCTGGTTAGAGAGTTTTCAAGGTAAACTTTGAGGACAGCAGCTATTTGGACGGGTAGGAAGAATCAGTTGCAGGTCACTAAAGATAAGGTTGAACAAACCTTGGCTCACTTTGATATGACAGACAAGTTCATTGAATATCTCCTTTCGGAAATTTTGTTTGAAGAGGAAGGAGTTAAGGCATCAATTTGTAGTCTATCAAGCGTGCCCTTGAAGACATAAAGTCAGGGTATTTGCATTTGCTTTCAAACAAAGACTTTGCCATCAAGGTTGCAGAGGAGGTTGATGGTGCTATTGCAAGGTCTGTCCATCATGTTCTAAGTCATGAGTCATCTTTTGAAGATGGCAGTGAAGTGTGGAATCCACATGACTACTCTGGTATTCCATTGACTAAGACAAGTGAATTTCACCTCGATTCCTTAATTAGGTGTGTTCATCGGTTTTCTTTCAACCCACATATGCAAGATTTGACCATGCCTTTGATAGCATAGAAAGGTGGGTTGAATAAGGGATTATCTAATTCACTCTGGTATGGTATGTTTCCGACTTCAGCTGATGAATCCAAATTTTGCGAGTCTCCTATCTTGCTTTCCCCAAATGGTTGCTTACAAAAACAGGAAACAGAGACTTGGTTCATTTGGATTCCAGAGGTTATCAGAGTGGCACAATAGAAGTCAACAGGTGTTGGGAGTGGACTTTTAATTTGGCTATGGGATCCGGGGATTTTTATGACTATATATTGCTTCTTGTGACTAAAGGGTTTGACAAAGTTGTGGTGTTTGACAGAGTTGTTGTGTATAGTGGTATCTTGTTAACACAACAGGGTTGTGACAGAGCATTCTACAAACTCATCTGGGATCCTGGTATTTGGCCATGGTATGCAGGTGTGGATTGCTTGGGGACAAGCAATCTCTGGGAAGGGGGGACTATAATGTCCTCAATTTTCCAACTCGCCAAAAATAATATTAATATATTTAATTCTTTTAATTATTTAATGTCGGCTGACAAAAATACAATTATACAAGCGATATTAAATGATTAAATTATATGGGATTATAAAGTGGTGTTGGGGAATATTTAAAAGATAAATTAATAAAGTCACTTTATAATAAAGTGTTAAGTGATTTTGGCAGGAAAACCCTAAAAAGTGTTATAAAATGACTTGAAAGCTCATTCCCTCATTATTTTGGGTTATTGTTTTATTGGCTTGGTATTTTGGTGGAGCTCTTCAGAGTCTGAAACCCTAGGTGGGAATTCCTACGGGTTCAAGTTTCGGTGGTGAAAGATTCCTCCCTAGCTAACGATTGGCAGATTCATTCGGGATTCACATTTGTGCTTCAACAGCTGGATTGATCGATTAGATAATTTATGAGTCTTGCCTGGCAAGACAAATTATCCGATAGAAATTGAAGGGTTTTGATATATCTTTCAAGCACAGTTTGGTATTAAGTTCTAGTTGCATATTCAATCATTTGAGGATTGATTTGACTCATATTCAATAAGACAAATTTGGAGAAGCATTTGATAATCAGATTGAGTATTTATTGCAGGGGTTTATATTTTGGATTGGTGAAATATCTTCCTATTGTTGGTCAACATTTTTCCTCGAGCTAGTATGGAATTATCAGAGTTTACTATTGCTTGTGTGGAGGACAGATTTATTTAGGATTCTTGGGGTTTCTACAATCTGGGCGTTGAAATATATCACCTATCTGAGCAAAGACGAGTTCTTCTGAAGACTGCAAATCTCCTTAGAAGTGTGTGGTCTGTAAAGAAGGGAGCGACTCAATCTGAAGCCACTGTGCATTCACTTCCAGCATTGAAACCTTGTTATGGAGCTGTGGTTATCATCTATACCAGGTTCGTGCCTTTCCTGAAGCAGCTAACAGTTAATACACAGGCGTGGGACTCATATAACGGCTGCATGTGAGCTTTAGAGAGGATTTTTGCCTGTGAATAGATGTGCCAAGCATAACTGGAGAGAGATGTGTTGCTGTTATGAAATCTGAGCAGCTTCCAAGCGAGTTTGAGTGATCTGCTGGACGTGAGCATTCTTGGAGGGTTCGAGCATATTCATACTGTTGTATGCATTTCAAACTGTCAATCATTCTCAGGTCTAGGTATTACACAACCTAATTATTGTTAAATGTAACTTCTCATCAGATTATCAGGAAAGTAAAAGCCTGTGCATTGAAACAAACTTCTGAGTGTGATGAAATGTTATCAGACCATAATTTATGTTATATCTGAAGGTGCATTTAGATATTGTTAACGTCTGAAATATAACTTGTATATCGAGTTCCTTAGCACTCAATCTGGGTTTGTCCAAGACTGTAATTTGTTATCAGCAGTAAGTTACTTTGAATATCAGACATTAGTGAAAGAATTGCTCTTCACGTTGGCTATCAGATTCTTATATATTGCTCATGGTTATATTGTCATAATATATGCATTTTCATGGCATAAGTTTGATAAAATGGTACACCTATCAAACTGAGAAAATCACAAAAACTTCATTCAACCTAGAAGGGGTTTTTACAGTCATTATTAAAATAAAATTATATAATATATAAGTTTTAAAATATAATGTATTATAATAAATTTATTAAATGATATATTTAAATACCAAGACTAAATATATAACATTTAGAATATTAAACGTTATCTAGATTATGTAAGTTTATTATTTAATTAATTAATTTGTTCAAACTTCTCTTAACAAATTGTCAACTTGTTGCACATAGAGAGATTGTTTCACTTTTACCATGGCAGCTAGTTCTAGTTTTGTCAGCAAACCCTCATTCAACATTGACCCAACATTATCGCTATGGAAGCATGTAGAAATGGTAGAGCAGATTTTAGGTGGGAGGACATATGTTCAGATGTCTTGGGTGTGATAAGCAGTATACTGGTTCATACAATCAGGTGAAAGGGCATTTGTGTGCAATTCCTCGAAAGGGAACAGGAGCCTGTCCAGGAAAAAATGGTAATACCTATACTGCCTTCTAAAAGAACAAAATATATTAAGGAACAAGATGAAGTGGATGCAAGGGTTAAAAATAGATGGGGCATCCACTATGTACAAGAAGGGGCTCATAGAGGCCACCTACTTCTTCATCTCATACACGTAGTTTTGACCCTAATATTGTAGTACAAAGCCATCTTTTTTTGAGTAGAAATGAAAATGAGGCTAGTATTTCAAAGAGAGCAAAGGGACCATTGGAGAGGGCATTTAATAATGATGCTAAAGATAATTTTAACCAAACCTTTACAAGATGCCCCTATGCAAATGGTTTGTCTTCCAACATTGTTCGATCACCCTATTGGCAAGACATGGTAAGAAAAATAAATGAAGCTCAAAAGGGGTACACAAGCCTAGGTTATGAGAAGGTATGTAGCACTTTATTCTCAAGGAAGGTCAAACATATAAAAGCTTCATTATCTCCCATCAAGGGCTCATGGAAAGAAACAAGTGTGTCTATTATTTCCAAAGAATTGAAGGATGCAAAAAATAGACTATTAATTAATGTGATTGCAATGTGCCCGAAAGGGTCAATGTTTCTAAAAGTTGTAGACTGTGAGGGGCAAGTGAAGGATGCACAATTTATTGCTAACATATTTATACAGTGCATTAAAATGAAGTGGGTCCTCAAAATGTTGTCCAAGTTATAACGAACAAAGCTGCTGGTATGTTAGTTGAGACATGATTCTCACATATATTTTGGACACCTTGTGTTGTGCATTCACTCAACCTCATGCTACAGAAGTTAGGTAGGAAAATAGATTGGATCAAACAAGTCTATGCTAAAGCTGAAGAGGTCCAAATATTCATAATAAATCACCACATGTCGCAAGCTAGTTTTAGATAATTCTCACAACTAGAGCTACTAAAGATAACTCAAACTTCAAACAATGCAATTTTTCGATTTTATGTTTTACTTTAGTAAAAAAAAAATTTAAAATATATATACATTTTTCATTGTTTTTAATTGTTTATTTTTTATTTTTAAATAGGTAGCTAAGACAACACAATCATCTTGAGATGACTTGTGAAGGTGCGAGAGGTGCTTTATGGTATGGTCATTAGTCAATCATGGTCTATATGGAGGCAATCCAACACTAAGAGGGTAGTGACTTAATGGTCATTAGTCAGTCATGGTCTATATGGTTGTAACTTAATTGTAAGTTAGACATAATTAATGTAGTGTTATTACAACATTAACATAAACAATAAATGCCTGTGTACAAAGTGTAGTCTACCATTATATTACACTTAATACTTATGAGGTCTACAACCAATGGATCGCTTCAAGTTCCAACAAGGAAGAGAGATGAACACAATTTTAAAGCTGGAATATAAAAGCAAGGCTGTAAACCTGTGGATTGAAATATATATTCACAGTGCCCAGTATAATCATTTCGAAAAGAGCAGATAAAATTCAAATAGAACAGACAAGCTAATTAAACTAAAATTTCATTCTTTATGCATTTGAATTGCCAATTAAATGGTGACGCTTTTATGTTCATCTTGTTTGTTGCAAGTTACATACATCTCCCTCTGCAAATGCCGTGCAAAATGGATCAGGGAACAGATTTCATGTTTGCTGTGAATATTTGGATGTCTTATCTTAAAGAGTTGATAAAATGCAGTTGGCAGAAAGTACAAGACATATCATCACTCAATTTTGGTTTCTGATTGAATTCTAGGTTTGCAGTAGGTGTGTTCTAGCTAGGATATGCATAATTTTAAAGCTTGATTTCTATATACTTGAAGACACCATAATAGAATTGAAATAAATTAAAAATTAATAATTTAGTAAATTACATGCTGAGCAGACATATCATTTAGATACTCATATAAAAACACACACACACACACACATGATAATAATCTTTAACCATACAGCTTAACATTTTCTATCAAAATTCAATGCAAATTTGACAACACTGAAGAGTAAACAGAAAGGGCTTGCACACACACATGAAAGGAAAAGAAAAAATTAAAGAGGAATATAAGAAAAAATTAAAGAGGAATATAAGATGGATAGGCATTTTCTAGTTGAAAAATTGAAACATGGCCATCAGTTCGTTAAGGAACTAATCTACTGAAAATCAAAGCTCTGGGACATACCTATGTTGGATATCCCATCCAGAAGGTAAGAAGCGAGGTTTCACTGCTTCAACAAAAACTATGCGCCATCGCTGACAAAACTGTCGAATGCCTTCCTCCCCATCCTCCTCCAGAATTTTATCAACTACTCTTTTTCCGTGTGGTCCATGACCTAATAAAGATATTTTCTGTGATCGCTTGGAGGTTCTAGAATTATTTGTCATGGGTTCCACAATCTCTTCACCAACATAATCAGATCCAGCTACATGGATCATTTTTGGAGAACTTGAACAGCTGTTATATGAATGTTCTAAAACAGCATCACTTCTTGTCTCTTCAGTAAAAATAAAACCATTCAGATCTTTTTGGTGCTCACTGAAGTCTCCTTCAAGGCAACCATTTTCGTTTGAGACAGTGTCTGACTCCTTTTCCATGCAATGAAAGGACTCTTCCACATGCTTATTTACACTTGAAAACAAAGAAGCCTCAGCTTGATTATCTCTATTAGCCCCACTGACATAATCTTGAAGAATTTCACTCTCTTCATTGTCTTCAATAAAACATGTATCTTCAGATTCCATTGCAGCAGGCGAAACTCCACCTATTTCTTCTGTGGCTGAAATCCTTTCTGATATAAAAGCCTCAACATGCCTGCCTCTGCAATTATTATCCTCCAGTGAGCCAGAACTATTTTTACTATGATCTATAACCAAGCCACGTTTTTTCCTCAATCGCCTTTTCTCTCTGGGACCCATGCCAACAAGTAAGGCAACCTCTAGATCTTTGTCAATAATATCCCTACCTCCAAAATAAGTTTTGATAACCTGCAGTGTTTATCAGCAATATGCAACACAATTAAATGAATTTGTAAAAGCATTGTTCCGAAAAATTCCAAATGCACTTTAAATATTTTTCTTTTGGTATAATATTGTGGGAAGAAATGCCTATAACTATAAGCACAGATACATAAATGTAATGAACCAGCATACAAGCGTGCTACAACAGTATCCTGTGATAAAAAAAATCTTAAACACGGCAACTATTCTCATGTTTTGAATCTTACCATTGAATTGCATTCAAGTAGCACAAAATTTTTCCAAATGTGCCAACAGCTGATGACAGTAGAATTAAAAATAGAAGCTTAACAGATATTGTGGTTTTGTTACAGTTATTATATGAATGATCAAATTAAAAATTACAGACAAATATTGCAGTGTGCTCAAAGAAATCGTCACTGCAACTATATAAATAATCAAATTATAAATTACTGAGATATATGTTGCATTGTGCTCAAAAAAAGCTTCTGGTAACAATTTGATAAGAGAACTGAAAATCTCAAACTAAGAAGAATTGAATCAAATATTCAAAATTGGGGATTTAAACTGAAAGTGTAGAAAAGCAAAGAGAACAAAAAGCATGTAAAGAAGATGACACAAGTGTGAAAATGTAAAAGATAAAACAGAATGGTAAAATTAGAAGTTTCCAACAGAGAGAGAATACAAACGAATGGAATTTTGAGGGGAACTCATGCCTCACACAAAAATTCATGTGCTATATTTGCATTCTAGGAGCCCCGAAACATCTATAATCTTCAATGAGAAACTCCAACAGCATGTAATTAGAATGAATCATAACTGCAGTTAATTAAGCAGAGAATGTAGACAAAAGAAGAAAATCACATCGTTTATAATAAAAAAATATTACATGGATAGTGAAATAAACAAAGACAAAAAGTTTCTATACCTGTTTTCAGCCTAAGATGTAAGCAAAAATATCATAGTACAAAAACAATAAGCAATGCATCTCAACATGAATATTTAATAATGGATGAAGCATGTTGCAACAACTCATCATCAGAAGATTTTAGGGGCAATGCCTTCTGTAGCATGTCCAGGAATAGATTTGATGCATTTCAATAGTTTACTTTTATATAGTAGCCACAGCGGCATATATTGCATTGTCCAACAACATTTCAGTTTTAATACTATGGACGATATAATATAACCAATCAAGATGGTGTTGCAAGCATGTAGAATATGGGCATACAGAAAATGAAAAATCAAATTGTGGGCATCAAATGAACATTAGAAATGAATAATATAGAATGCATGATATAATCCCTGCGAACAATGTGGTTAAGAATGTAATCTGATGGTTACACTTGCTGCTCAAACTGCAGCTGCATTATTATATCTCGGTCTTTTTGACATCTAATCCTTCAAAACATAAACCTCAAAAAACATTCCAACCCATGAAACTATAAGCCTATTTGACGGTTGCTCATTTTAGAAAAACCCAGGTATCTTCCCATATGCCAAACTAATGCATCTTCTTCAATCCCAATGTACTTAGTAGATATTCAGTTTCCACTAGATAGAAAACTTTAGTTCATGTCCTAGATAATAGCAACACATCAGATCATTCCAAGAAGGATTCCCAACCTTTGACTTGAAATGCTTTGTTCTACTATGTAGGTGACCTGTTTTCTGATTGTGCAGTACAGCTATTGGATAAAATAGTGCCAATAAAACTTCATTTACAGTTTGCATATGTTCAGTATACGGTGATATGGAACCAACTTAAACCAAGTTGTAACAGTCAAGAATAGTGATCACAGATTTTGTGTCATGGCTATGCACTCATTCATTTATCAGTAAATCAATTAAATTTATGTCTTGTCTGTAATCTTGCTCCACGATGGGTCAACACCACCATTCCGAATACTTCTACTCATATACTTATTCCTTTGTTATTTTGTATTCTACCATAGATTCTTGATAAATTTCCCTTACATACTCTTCTATTGAGAATCCTCCACTTGTATGGAATGTTTATTCTTCAACTCTATTCATAAAATCCCTTCTTGTATTTTGTATCACCTATACAACCTTAATTCATGCAAGGTATCTTTATTCTTATTTTTATTACTCTTTTTATAATAATCTGCATTTGTATCTATATTTTAGCTTATTAAATTAGTCTTTCAAAAAGAATATTAATCCATTTTTCAGAATGCATGTGATTGTTATTTTTGAAGTATAAACAAATTAACTCCCAATTTTCTTGGTAATTGATTTTTAAGGTTGGATGCAAGCACAATCCAATAACCTAAAAACTAAAAAACGAAGGTAAAATGAAAACAAGGAGACATGTCAAAACCATAGAAACATAAATCCCTAAAAAATCGTGATTTTTAAAAAATCCTCAAGCTTGCCGATTTTTTCCCGATTTTTTCAAGATTTTTTGTAGACCATTGACTGGCAAAATATCGTTGAAAATTGCAATTTTTTTCACATTAAAATCACGACAAAATCACCATAAATCGTGCTAACAACTACCGCACTTAAAAACACTAATTTTGGCGCATTTTTTGCTATAAATCAGGGTTGCGATAAGTTAAGGGTGACCGTCGTCGACTCTGCAATCTACCTGTTGTGACCTTTTTCACACATTGCCCCATTCAAGATGGGGACCCCCTAATTTTTGCTCCATTCTGGTCTTTTGGCTTGGGTTTTCTTCTCTCTCTCCCGCTCTGTCTCTTTTCTGATGTCAGCCTTTTCGGGGTTGCGCCCGTCAGTGAGTTTAAACGTGAATTTGGCTAAGTCTGAAAATTAGGGTTTGAGTCTCCCTGGTCAGTTTGAGGTCGAATAGGGTCAATAAATTGAAATTTGAACTCAACATTGTTGTCAGCATGTTTCCAGCAGGCTCTCAGCAAATTTCATCGAATTCTGAGATACTTACTATTTTTAGTAAGTGTGAAATTCAGGGCAATTTGACAGCTATTTTGAGATTCCGACAGTCACACAGTATTCAGAACACATCAGGCTACTCGCATGCAAAGTTTGAGCAAAAACAGACAACTTACTATTTTTAGCAGTCTGGCTTCCGGGACAAATTTCAGGGTTCAAATGCAGAGTTTCTCTTTGCATGTTGGCGTATTCCTTCTGGGTTTTTCGAGACCTTCGCAATGATATAACATGCAAAACGAGACGACCACTTTCAGAATTTAGTCTTCCGAGGTTATTTTTAGGGTTTGCATGTCAGGGTTTCTTTTGCATGTCGGGTGATTCCTGGTGGGTTTTTCGAGAGCTTCGCGATGGTGTGACATGCAAACGCAGATAATCACTCAGTAAGGAACTTGCTATTTTTAGCAGGTGTGTCCCGGCAGCCGCTTCCCAGCAGTTCAGAATCACAAGCTGATCGCAGTGCCACTGAAACAAAGAGAAACAAAGATCATTTGATATGCATGCAGAGCGAATTAGGGTTTCCAACTTCGGGACCCAAAAAAAGGCATAAAAAGTCAGAATTTTCGAAAACCAGTGTAAACCACCGCGATCAGCATTCTTCAGGCTATCTGCTGGTGAAATTTCAAGTCAAACGGAGCACTTACTATTTATGGTAAGTCAATTTGGAAACCGGCTAAAAATAGTAAATCAGTGCATGCTGGCCAAAGCGGTCGCATCTGATAGGTCACGGCGAGGAGCCTCATTAAAAATTTCAAATCAATCTGAGCAATGGAGCTATCAGAAACATGAGGTTACTATTTATAGTAAACCACCTTCAGAAACATGCTAAAAATAGCAGGGTGACTAAAAATGGCAGTGCCGACAGGACAACGAGGCTATGAGGATGCTATGTTCAAAATTTCAAGCCATTGCGAGCTTCAGAGGTGCAAAATTCAGAGAACTTACTATAAATAGCAGGGCACGTAAGCTGGCGAAAGATGATGAAAATTTGTCTAAGTCTGGAACTTCATCCAGGAGACATGGCAAAATGCGCCAGGTGAGTAAGAAAGCATGGAAAATTTCTAAGTATGGCGTTCATCCCTCTCAGGGGGTGAAATGCGCCCAAGGCACCAGAAGTCAAAGAAAGTCAATGAGTCTTATCCTGCTGCTAGGCTGAAATGCGCCCAAGGAAAGCTCAGGAGGTTGAAAAAATTTCTAAGTGTAGGAAATCCGCCTCACCCCTCCAAATGCGCCCAACTTGCAAAGTTCATCCTGCAGCAGGGGTGAAATGCGCCCAAAACACAAGAAGGTCAAAGTAGTCAACGTTCTTCATCCTCAAGCGCCCAAAGTCATGCATGTGAAGATGAAAAAATGGAAGGTGAAGAGTCACTCTTGAGGCGTTAGAAAAAGTTTATCCTTCACACATGCCAAAATGCGCTCAAGTTAGAAGAGGGTCAACAAGTCAAAGAAACTCGTCCTCCTCACCCTCCTAAATGCGCCCAAGCAAGGTTATGTGAAGACAAAAATGGGAAGGCGAAGAGTCATCCTCTTGCATAGCTGAAATGCGCCCAAGTTGGGATGGTAAAAGGTAACTGAGGTGGTAAATGAGGTGAAATATGATTGAAGCATGGTAAAAGGTGGTCAAAGGTGGGCGTTATTCCTTTCCTTGCCTCAAATGCGCTTAAGGTGATGTGTTAGAGAATGTTGCAAGGTGTGTTGCCTAGGCGTGATTTTAAAATTCCTCTTCAAATGCTATATGCGCCTAGGGAGATGGAGTCATAAGGTGCTAGAAAATTTTCTAAGGCATGTTGAGAAGTGTAGTGCCAAGGCGTAATTTTCTTCAAGTATGATATACGCCTAAGGTGGTGAGTGAAAGCAAAATAAAAGGATAAATACCTCTAAGGCGTTGGGTTTTTTTAAATGAATATTTCCTAAGTGTGGAGTGATATGGGGCGAAGTGAAGATAAAATGTACAAGGCGCCTCAGATGATTAAAATATTTTCTAAGGCAAATTCTCAAAATGCAAGATGATTGAAATATTTTCTAAGGCAAATATTTTCTTCTTAGAAAATACGCCTGGAGCCTCAGAGTGGTAAAATTTTCCGAAGCGCGAGCAAATTTTCTCAGCAGTGGAGTCAGGGGTGAATGATATTGCACAGATAAATTCAAGTTTTCCAAGTCGGAGCAACACAGAATGATCACAGGCGAAGAATCAATTTAAAATGGTGAAAATAATATTTTTCCTAAGGTTCAAAATTTTAAAAATTAAATGAACCCGTTCGTTGGGTACCCATGGATTCGAGACATTCTGAAGAAAATTTTCTTCTGGGTACTGAACATTTGCAATGATAAATGGATTTTTAGATCTTCCGAACTTCACCGACACTCTTTCAGTGAAGAATTTAATCAGTGCTCAAATTGTGAATTTTTCTAAGGGAAAATTTAAAATTTTCTAAGGCAAGTTTGAATAAAATGTGTTTTCGGAGTGAATTTCTTAAAATTCTCTGAGTGATGAATTTGAAGTAAGTTGCCTAGATGATTTCGATCGAATTCTTCGAAGATGAATTTCCCAGAGGTGAGGAGAAGTAAAATTTGAATTCAAGTGACAGAGCTCCGGCTGGTAAATTAAAAGATGAATTTAAATTAATTTTTTTTTTTTTTTTAAAATTCAAAGATGCCAGTCAAAGTCAAAGTTTCTAGAAGAATAAGATTCCTGACGTCGGGTGACAAGTGTCAAAAATACCAGAGAGGGAAAATTCGAATTCTTGAAGTGGAGTAGTGGAAGTTTAATGCACTGGCTAAAATTAACTTCTTCTAGAATTCGAATTTTGGCTATAAAATGGAGATGTTTCTCACTTGTTTTCACAGCTGAAGAGGTCGAACTTGCTCTGAGTAAGTTGCTGAAGATTGAGTGTTTGCTGAAGCTTGAAGGAATTCGAAATTTTGCTGAGGAGTAGAGTTTGCTGAAGAGGCGCACTTAGAAGTTGATCAAATTTGCAGCTAAAGGAGACGCCTTGAGTTGTTGAGAAGTGGCATAGCTGAAACCAAGAGGTACGACTTTGCTGGTATAAGTGGCTGAAGTTTGATTTGTTGAGTGAGTTGAAGTTGCCTGTGCTGAAGAGGACGCCTTGCAGTGAATTGAAGCAGTTGAGAACTTTAAAAGCACGAACTTGCTAATTGCTGATTGCTGGTGTGAAGTACGAATTTGTAGAAGTCGAAGTTGCTGATTGCTGATTGGGGTAGTGAAGTCACTAGAGTCCACTTAGAAACTTTTCTAAGTGTTGAAATTCGAATTTATCAAAGAAGAGGAGACTGAGGTTTGCAAACAAGAAAATTATTGCAGCTTCTAAAGTCGACTGCAGCCCCTACACACAATGCCTTATTTTATTTTTATAAACTAAATTGCTGATGAATGTTATTGTTTGCAGATGGCTGAAGCGAGGACAACTGGAAAGGACAATGGTGCATCCAGGCAAGCTGTGATCAGGAAGCTGAGCAAGACCTTCATGCCTGAGTCTAAATTTACTTCGAAGTTGGGCAAGTTGACAGACACTAACTTGGGCCCCGTCAACCTGGAGACCTTCAAAAACAGGATGTTTGGAATTGGAAGTCATCAGGCTTCGACCACTTCGCACAACATTGTTCGAAGCGGACTGTATGCAGCTGCTGGTTTTCCGCCAGCCATTCAGTGTTCGGAGCTGATAATGGAGTGCGCTAATTGCTATGAGAAGGAACACCGTCGATCATGCCACCCGATGGCCAAGTGCTTGCCAATCTTACTCCGGCAGCCATTGGTGAAGCTTTCGGGATCCCGGTGCACAGGAACATGATTTACAAATCCAGAGAACGGGCTGAGCGGATGTATGCTTCTGCTTTTGAGTGATGCATGGATACAATTAATACCCACTGGATGAGCACTCCCAAGCCTTCTCGAACGAAGTTGCCCAAGTAGATCATAGCGGATGACTTGAAGCAAGAATACTGTGCTCTCATCATGATGCTGAGCAGGGTTGGAGGTTGTGCACAATCATTCATTTTTGAACCCTGGATGTTTTACTACATCAATCTCGTGCTGGAAGGAAAAGACTATGTCAATTGGGCTGCGATGATCAGTGATAATTTGCATGAGTAGCTCCTAAGTTTGAGGAGAACGAAGACATTTTACATGAGTTCTTATATCATTTATATGTTGGCACGGAAGACGAAGTACAGGGGGATATCTTACAAGGAGCCTGTTGGATGTGGCTCTCATCAATTCAAAATCCATGAGGCTTGTCCGCAGTTGCACCTGTCGAGCACAACCCACTACAAACGTGTCAACGATTCTTTCACTATGTACATCACGAGGCTGCTTCAGGAGCGGTTGCATCATAGAATCTCGAAGGAAGCCCAGGAGTTAATTGAAAGGTATGGGTGTTGGTTCATTCAGTTTCCGAGATTTTCTTACATTAGGCTGCAAGGTTTCTCATCATACCCATATAGGCTGCCTAAGTACCCAACAGATAGAATATTGATGCTAGAGATATCTAGGCAATTGCTTGCCTTTGATAAAATTCAAAAGAAGAAGAAGAAGGGGGGAATAGAGTTTCCAATTGTCATGGGCAACTCGGATGAGGTGTGTCCCTCAATGCAGGCAGCTAGGGAAGCTGAAAGTGAACTTCAGTTTTATCATTTCTCATATCATACAAGTCGACAACACTATGACCTACATCATAACATCAAGTGGGTGTTGTCAGAAGAATTTAAACATAAGGCCACCATTGAAGATTATTGGGCTGATGCAGTTGATGAGATTGAAGTGAGGAAAAGGATGTTCTCTCGGTTGCCTATTACTCTGATCAGGGAGTGCGAAGTGGTACCGGTTCCAGACCAGGTGAATGAGGATATGGATGTTGTTCATCCGGATTATGCGGTCGTTAGGGATACTCCACTTCCACCTCCGGATTGGTCAGAGCCCGAGGTTGCTGATTTAGATACTCTTTCTATCCCGGTCATGACATTTACTAGAGCATGGGTTGATAGGCGAGTAAACAGATTGAAAAGTAGGTCAATTGCTTTGACTTACAATATGATGGGAGATCACAGGACGCCCACCACTGGCAGGAAGAAACAGATCACACAGGGCCCAGAGTCCAGGAAGAAAGAAATAGTTCGACAGGAGCCTACTCAGCCAGAGCCTCCACGAGTCACAGTGGCAACACCCTTGGAGACACGTTCTCCAAGCATACAGGAGGTTTCTTTATTTGCTGATCAGAGGATTGCATTGAACCAGGTACAAGTAGTACAGGATAATATTCAGCCTCCACGGAGAGAGTCAGTTGGCCAGAGCGTCAACGCACCTGTTAGGGTTGATCAGCAGGATGATGAGGGGACTATTACTGACCCTCAGTTTCAGCAGGAATTAGAGGCGGCCATGAACGATGATGATGATATAGTGTCAGGTGACACTCAGCCACTTGAGGACGATGAGCCTCGCCAGAATGATGTAGAGGTTCAGCAGGTTAGAGAAGTCGAGGCACAGGAGCAGCAGCCCTTCGATATACAGTATGATGTGCCCGATTGGCTTAAAGATAGAATGAGAAGAAGCCCCAGTGAGGAGATTGATCCAGCAGTTGAGATGGAGGAGTTTCTGAATAGGATCAGTGCACCTCCACAGAAGAAGAAAGCAAGAAAATTTTCGAAGATATCCACTGAAGAGGATGGCTCTCGTACCCTTCATGTAGCTGTGCCACGAGTTGAGTGTGACCGGAATGAAGCAGTGCCAGAAAATTATGTGGTCACGACTCTAGATTTGGGATGCCCCACTGGTGCGCAGATTGTAGAAGAATGTGATAACTCCTTCCTTGCCCTCAAAGATAGATTATTCAAAAAGGAAGGGAAGTATAAGAAGCTGAAAAGAGAACACAAGGCTTTAATCGGATACGTACAGCAATTATCTCGTTCTCAAGGGCAGGATGTACCAGTGATAGACCCTCCAGCAGATGTGCCTAGAGAGTCGATCAGCGGCTTAGTAGAGTTGGGAAGGATGGCACAGGAGGCAGATAAATGGGTCACAGGGGTACGCGCTAAGACGGAGAAGTTTATGGAGGATCTTGCTTTTGCTTTTCAGCAAGCCTCTAATATTTTAGCACGGATGGAGGCAGTGGATCATGCTTGGGGTGATGCCTCTATCTACCAGAGCAAAGTTATCCAGCGTCTTGAGGTATTGAGGCATGTGCCACTACGATTGCTGATTGATGGAGGTGTCATTCAGGAGAATGACAGATATGATTTCTCTCGGTGGTATTCTTCGGCGATCACAGGGCGTGGCTTCTTCGATGCGGCACAAGCGGATTCAGCTAGAGTACATAAGGCTATGGCCAACATTATAGATGGAGTTCAGAACACTTTTGAGGCCATATTTGCTAGGCGGCTGAATCCAGATGAAGTTAATTTTGATAATTTGAGGGGTTTGCTGGTGCCTTTCTTTGCGGATGTTAAGACCTTTGTACAAGATGATTTCGAGAATACTTCTACTTTCTTGTCAGAACCTTGGTGGTTCTCTGATTCAACTCTGATTGTTTTTTTTTACTGTGTTTTGCAAATTTCGATTTTTTTGTGTTTTTGAGGTTTTTACAAGCAAAAGGAAAATTTGCGATTTCTCAAGAATTGCTTAATAAATTCATAAAAAATACATAAATGCATTAAATGTTTCAAATCTTGCTCAAGAACCAAGGCGCATCAATATATTCAACTTCCAGGGCAATTACAAAGATAGAGATGGAGCTAGTAATGAAAGACAATGAATTTATTGATAAAAAACCTGATCTTCTGTAAGTGGCGGCTGCAATTAATGCTGGTTGGTACGGCCAAATAAATAAAGAACCTCCAGTCTCTGAGAACAATGCCAAATCTCCAGATATGCAAAATAAATCCCAACGCCTAGAGCAGAGAGCTGGAAACTGAAAGCCAGAAGAGAATCTCTGAAAAGAACAAGTACGGCCTGCAGGTACAGTGGTACGGCCAGTCTGCAGCAGTAATAATGATAGTACGGATTCCTTGAAACTTGTGCCAAATCACTGATGAATGGTGATGAATGAAATCGCCTCAATTGGAAGATGTCTTTCTCTGTTTCTCACTGATGAATGTCTCAATAACCTCAAATTGTGATCTCTGAATGAAATCACCAAGTGCCAGCTTCAACTGATATTTCACAGCCTCAGTCTGCCTGATTCCTGAAGAGTTTTCGTTCTCCAGAAACGATCGTCTGCCAGAAACCCTAGGGTTTGCAAACTCCAATGCTCAGAGCAAAAGTCAAGACAAAATTGAATAATAACATGATAGTTCGATTTTGCCTGTGAAAGGTATATATTGCCTTGAGGAAAAATTCGACCCATTCTCCCTTTTAATAAATCATTTAAATTAATGATTTAATTTGCACTTTTGACTTAGGAAAAATAATTAATCATTGGCGTCCCCTTTTTAATGAATATAAATACTCATTAAGTCACCTTTTAATAATATATTATAAAGTACAATTAAATACTTTATAATTAAGCCAAATAATTAAATATTTCAATATTTCAATAAAGTGACTTTAATATAAAGTCAAATTATTAAATATTTAATAACTCCTTAATTACTCCTTATTTCTCCGTCAAATCAACCAACTGCTGAACTGGGTCGATTCTGAGCTGAATGGCTGAACCAGGTGCCCTGCCCGAAATAGCAGCTTCCGCCCGACCTAACTTTCTAAAAATAGAAAGTTTCCTGAAAATGCTCACTGGA